>ML807222.1:35655-72846 GCA_009831015.1 Picea engelmannii
ATATATATATATATATATATATATATATATTAAACAGGTCGTAGAAATTTGTTGAAGGCTATTTATATAAGCAAAGTGAGGATGATTTTGTGGATGTATATGCACAAAATTTTTAGAGCTAGCTAGTTTCTTCAGATCCTCTACTATATCTGCTTGCAACTCTATTACAAACGTTGTCTGGGTTGTCCGAAAGATCCTTTCTCTAGCATCCCTTTTATTTGATATATTTTTGAACAACATAAGTGGAATCTTCCCTTTATGCAATTGTTGTTCCATTGATGAAAACAAATATGAATACGTATCGAACAATTGTAGCTACAACATGGAACAGTGCAATATTTGTGTAACTTACCCGAGATACATGCACATGTGAAAATAAAGGACAAAATTGAATATGAAAATCGATACCATTTCCTTGTCGTTGTCTGAATCTCCATATTTTATATGGAGAACGTGTTGTGAGCCAAGTTTTTTCTCCAGCATAACAACTGCGTCAATCATTCTGATTGGGTAAATATTAGTGCTCTGTGCAAGCTAGCTGATAGTCGAGTCCAGGATGAAACGATATTCTGAACAAACAACGAGAATTTTTTCCACAATGCTTATTTCGTTGAGAAAAATAATTCGATCGCAATCACCACGGTCATATACTATTTTGGGAAATATATTAAAATTTTTAATGGATATCCCATTACGTGGCAATATTTTTTCTTCATGTTTCTGGAAAAGTTGTGGAGGAACAGTCAGTGTCACTGTCATCATGGCCTCCTTGTCTGTAATGTCAGCACACATAATGGATATACTTTTGTTTTCCTTATCCAAGTAGGTGATATAGACAACCAGTATGTCCCTGACGAACACTTGTCCAGTTCGGTGGCTTTTCAAGACCTCTATTGATAGTACTTTGGATGTCACAACTCTAGACCCGGTGACAATTTTTGAACAGGAAAACTAAAGTGAATGGTAGTTTGCATTGTTTTTTTTTTTTTTGTATTCTTCTTCACTGACATAAATATACAAGTACACGCATAGGTTTGATGAACTATGGAGCCAGAGTTTTGCAACCACACCTCTTAGTCTGCGGAACATGCAGCATGTTCCGCGTCACGCTTGTACTTGTTGATACTTCTTGTGAGCTGCAAACCATGTATTGAAGATGACATCAGCATATCCACCATGCCATAGATGAATATATACCCGAGGATATTTGTTTACTAAACATAGTAAGAGCATAGAGAATGCATCTTTACCTTTGGCCTTGTCGGTCTGTTGATGTCTAGGATGACTGATTGCTCATGCCCGTGTCACTAGTCCAACTTTTTCTGATGCAAGCATGTGCAGATGAACATCAGGACTAAACAAGCATATGCATTGTATATTGTCCATCAGAAGGACTTGTTATCACACAATTTGTAGCTAGGTCAAATGGCTATGAAATAGAAGGCCAAATTGGCGTAACGGGAACCTATCCCACCCAATGTCACCACGATGGGGAGGTTATTTCTCTTTAGGGAGGTTAGGCCCAGGGGAGACGTCCCCGGTAACCTAGAGTTTTGAAGAGGCAAAGGTTTAAAAGTCAAAAGTAAAGTTCCCCCTTCACAGGTTACCACCAAAACAGATAGTCTCGGCTAAATAGCTAATAATGAAGTGAAGGCCCAAAGAAGAACACCTGCCTGGAACAAAGAAACAACAAACCAATATATGCAAGCTATGATTCAATGGGTTAGTACTTCATAAGACTATATGATATAAGTAATTATGGAAATAAATATTGACGAAGTCAATGTTTATCAATATAGCAAATGCAAATAACATTACTTCCTCAATAAATACTGAAATGACCTGGCATTCAATGTAACAAATCAACACATCATCAATTAATGCCTAAATCATCATTCAATTGCTCTTCAAACAAGACGTTTCTGCATAAAGATGAAATATTCTAGGTGTGACGTCAACAACTTAGGGTTAGTAGTTAGTTAGGGTTTCAATTTAGAAAATAGTTTGAGAGTTTGTTTGATCACTTTCACTTCAACATTGGAGGTCTAATATCAATGCCTTCAGGCTTATGGAGTCAATTTAATAGAGGACGCAAGGTTTGAAGGAGGATGGCAAAGGACTGGAGGGAAGAGTTCTAAAGTGTTGCTATGGCAGGGCTTCAGAATCAAAACCCTAGGGGAGAGAGGCTCACTCTAGTGTTGCTAAAGCAAGGCCTTGTGCTCTCTCCTCCTTCCTTAGGTTAACTTGCAAAAATGGCTAGCATGAAAGATAAATCAAGACAAGAGAGTGCAGTGAGGGAGAGTGTGGTTACAACAAGGCTCTATCACCAAACCCTAGAAGCAGGACAGCCCTAGGTGTAGATAACCTAGGCCTGGGATGTCTCCTCCTTCTTGACTTCTGAAAGTACAACTAACTCAAGGAGAAGAAGCAATAAGAGTGTAGCTATGGCTAGGTTCTTTCTTCCTTCTTCAATGGCTAAAAATTTATCTTTTAGGGGACATGAAACAAGGACCTACTTGTGTGCTTGTCACCTAGGGTTTTTGATCAGAAAATTATAAACATATGCAATAATATAAGACTACAACCATTCAATCAAGAAGTTTTGCAGGAAAAACAATTACATATCACCATGAAATAGCATGCAAACCCTAGTTGTAAACCTTCCTTCAAGAGAGATGCCAAAAATGCCAAGAAATGCCTTCCTTCAACAAGTGCGCCTCACTAAACTAGCAAAATTACCCAAGTAGGGCACTAAAATCAGACCTCACTAATGAGTGAGTGATGTGTTATGTTTAAAATGAGGCTAAAACTCCTCAATATATACTGTATCAATGACCTTAATTAAATTTCAGGTCATAAAAAGGCCAACAAGGCCATAATACTATTTTTTACATTAAATTGTCAAATTAAAACCCTAACTGAGCTAATAAAAAGATAAAATCCCCTTCAAGATAGGTGCTAGCCCCTTTCAGGGTAGATGAGACATCCAGGAGCAAAACGTTAGCCCCCTTGGGGCCTCTCCAACATGCCACACGTGCTATTGCTGCCTAGTCTGCCTCCATGAATGTCCATGAAGTTGGATGATGTCATGGTGAGGATGGGGGCGTCCTGAAACTTCCAAGGCCAATGTTCCATTGAAAAGGGGTCATTCCCCCTAGGTCGGGCTTCAGCAAAGTGCCTCTGATGGAATGTCCTCTTCTTCTCTAGTGCAAGACCCTAATCAATCACTATCCTATCTCTGGCCCCTAATGGGGTCTCATCATCCATCTGGTGGGCTCTTCAGCCCCATGGAGGTCCGAACTGATCATCTCCCCATGTGTACTGGTCCAAATGGTACCTATCCGTCGAGCATGATCCTGCACATCAAAAGCTACGCCCTCCATGGGCTTATCAGTCACCAGGATCATAGCAATGTTAATCAGGTTTCATCATCAATATTATCAAACATATGCATAAGGCCCTAATACATCAGTCAATAGCTCAAAGACATTACAAAAACCTACAATACAAGAATGGAGAAAAAGACAAGACGTCCTATTGGGCTAGTATCCACAAGAAAGGGGAAGTTTCCAGGAAGGTTTCATCCAAGCCATGTAAGTGAGGTGATGTGGCTAGGGGATGTCATGACATGTGGGTGAAGTGAGAGCCAGGGATGCATGATGTTATCTATGGGTGCCTTTGTAGAAGGTGAGTTGTACCTGTCATGGATGCAATTTTTCCAAGCCCGTTCTTGCCTTTATTCTTTTCTTTTGTTTTCTTTTTCTTCTTCTTTTTCTTTTTATTCAAGGGATAACCAGAGGACACTGCCTTGGCATGGTGACTAGAGCTGACATTGTTACCCACAAGTGATTTCACAGAGATGAGAAGGTTGGCTAGTGATGAGACCCTCTTTCCCTTGGCCATGCAACCAAAGGTCACTGCCCTGGTGTGGTAACCAGATGGTGGCAATGTCATACTATTAGGTACCCATGAACCTAATACGTTGGCTCGTGATGAGACCCCTTATCCTCCTAACTAGGTCTTGTTTATATTTTCTGGGTCCCTCTTGTTTCTTACTGAGAGGATTTTTATTGCCTTCTTGGGGATCCTTGGGTGAAGCATCTCGAGGTTTTTGTTTCTAGGATTTTATCTTTTACCAACTGCTTTTGCCTTCTGGGCCTTTAGCCCCTTCTTCCCACAAGATAAGGTGCAATCCTACAAAGAGGTCAACCCAATACCCGGACAAGGGGAATGGGACAGGTGAGTGGGAGATAAGATGAAATAGTAGTGCTAAGATGGGAACGGATGATGGATTTTTAGAAATCCCCTAATGGCAAACCAAGACCTATGGGCACAGGCTTACTAGGATACCCTGTCAATCTCCCAAAGCATGGTCAAGTAGGCTAATGTAAGATCCAAGCAGTTTTTAGAGATAAAAGGAATCATATGCATATATTTAAAAGTTTTAATGATCAAAAGTGACGCAGACCATGATACTTGGACCAATTACCTCATGAAGAAAGAACCTCGTTCGATACAAGACCAAGCCGATAGTGATGGATGTTGTTGATGCTGACAAGATAAAGTTGATGGAAGAAGAAAAGGATGGGCCATCCAGGGCCATGCTCAGGTCAATCCTGCTCTCGGTACTCCATGTCTAGGACCTATGGGCCTCGAGACATGATCTGGTTATCCCTAAAAATCAGGGATAACAGGACTAAATAGTCGTAAAATTGTATGCATATGATTTTTTTAATTGGATAACTGTTTATCAGTAAACAAGGCATGAGCACGGGGCACCATGGCCAATCTGTATATCGTGGACCCCCGGAAGCCAGGGGAGCAATCTTTAACCTGCCAGCCCGGCACCCGCAATCAAGAAAGTGGGTAACTATGGAATAAGGTAGAAGTGCAACCATAGATGTGAAACCGTTAGTCTGCCAACTAGCGCACCAAGGCATTTTCGGAAAGCACACTAAGAAGATGAATTAGAAAACAAAAGGGATAATAGAAAATGGAAAAAGTAGAAATAGGGAGGGTAGAAAGGCCCATTACTACCAAGCCATCGTTTTCAAGTCTAATATTAAATGCCCCCACCTGGTTTGTATATTTAATTTACCAACACACTTGGTATACCTTTTGAAGATTGTACCACATAACCCTCTGTTGTTGCACAGAACAATTCATCTCCCTGTCCAAGCAACCTGTTAATTCCAAAGTAGCAATGCCTAATATGCAATGGACATGAAGGCAAGTTAGTATGAAGACACACATTTAAAAGAAAGAGAAACATGTCTATTTACCCGCCAAAGAGTCCATTGTCCTCTCCAACCATTCTGTTTGTTTAAATGTAGAAATGCAACGAAAACACAATGAACATGAAGTAGCTTAGTATGCAGGAAGGCATGTATTGAAGATAACTTATAATGAAGACAGACATGTAAAATGTAGAGAAACAGGGTTATTTACCCGTGAAAGATCCCATCGTCATCTCCAGCTATTATGTTTGTTTAAATGTAACAATGCAGTGAAAACACAATGGACATGAAGCAGGTTAGTATGCAGGAAGGCATGTAATGAATATAACTTGCCATGTAGGAAGGCATGCAACATGTACATATAGTAAACTAGGTGAACACATATACAGACCATAAATGAAATACAAAACAATGTAATATGAAATAACAGTACAAGCATGCACCTTTATATATCCTCTTCAACTGATGTAGTGAAGACTCCCTCGTTTTGTCCAACTATTTTGTTTGTTTGAATGTGGGAACACACAAAATACAATGAACATGAATGGAAGCTGGTATGCATCGAGGAACAAGAAATATGTACATACAGTAAAACAAACCCAATGAATAGTCTAGAAGATAGGCAAAAACATGAACCTTTGTGTTTCTCCATCCATGGTTGTAAACGTGTAAGTTTTTTTCCCTACCCAAAATATATTACAAGCCACAAAATATCACGCAATTGCATGGTCGTAGCTAAACAATTTCTGGTTTTCCATGGCAAAATATCCAGATATGCTTCCGCCAATGGAAATACATGCTCTTTATCCTCTACATAGACTGTTGTGCCCACGATACAAGTTTTTGGTTTTTCGTAGCAAACTACCTAGACATGCTTCCAGACATCCAAATATAATCTTGCAGAATCTTTGTTGTACATATCATATCTCAAGCACAACATAAATTGTATCGTGTGTACACCAATCTATGTAGAGGAGAAAGAACATGTAATGTCATATCAACACATATGACCATACATGGTTTTTAAATGTACACTGCATATGATTTATTCTAGCAAAAAACAACGGATATTTCAATTTCACAGGTAATCCTCGAACAATTTTGCATGTAACTATTTTCTTTCATGCCAACACTGGAGCACCAACAAAATCTCACAGAATAACAGATATCGACCTCAGAAGACAGGGAAAATAACACAACTTCATGTCGACTTGTGGGTGCAAAGGCTTAACACCGTAAAGCGCCCCAAAAAACAATAATAATCCAAAAAAAAAAAGGAAAAAGAAAAGCTCCAACCACTGCCGCTAGACCCCAACCCTGCAAGGTCGAATCAAACAAAAGAAAACAACAAGCACCAAATCAGCGAGAAAGCACGAACATGCCGAACTGCACCCCCAGGGCCCCAAAGCGTAAACCCGAGTCAAACAAACAGAACTAGCAACCCATGAACCAATGAACCAAAAAGAACCACCGAGCAAGTAAACAACATATGTATCTCCAACGATTATGAAATTGCAGCCCAAGCACAGAAGGAACCAGAAACATAAGAGGACCATGCCACTACAAATAAGTAAACATTCTTACTTACAAATTGCAAACACTAAACATCAAACAAGGAATACAAAATGAAACTATGGCATCGAAACTTACTCTGAAACGATGAAATGCAGAAGCGCAGGTCGAATCACGAATGAAACAAAAACAAGCAACAACCGAAAAACCAACGAAGAAGAAGCACTCACCGAACTAGTAAACAATGTATGTAGTTTCAACGATAACGAAATTTCATTGCAAAGGTGGAAGAAGGGTGAAACATACAATGGCTATTGAACTGGCGGTGAACAAACAAGACTATGCAAATTCACTGTAACTGTAGGGAAAATTTCGAGGAAAAATGTACTCCGAGAAGCATATTTACATAAACATTTAAGACTGTCAGGATGTCTAAGGACCTCACGGTATGCAAACATTTAAGTTGTCAGACATGTTCGAGGATGTCGTGTCATGTAAACATTTAAGCTATCATGCCTATTGAGGCATCTCAAAATAAGTGTCAATACATTTCAACAAAAATACATCCAGCAAGGACGTTATAAACTTTGGAATTCTCAATCACTATAAAGCTTGGATATCAAAACATTTCAATATGCTTAGTACATATCAAAACTTAGGGATATATTCAGCTAGCAGAAAATGTTAATACAAACATTCGAACTAATGCTAGCATTAATCCACCTTCAAGCAATATACAGGAAAAATATTTTGGATATATTGTCATATAAAACATTGGGAATAGCGAAGCCGGAAATAAGATCTCCAATCTCTTATCCAATCAGATGAGAACATATATAGTACTTTTTATTATATAAAAATTATATGTTTTTAATTCCCTAACTCCAACAATAGGTATTATGCAAATATTTATGGTCAAAGGACAAACTAATATGTAGTCAACAATTTATCGATCGGTTATGTCCGTGACTAATAACATTATTTTCATTTACCAAAGAGAATTCATCTCTAATAAAGTTATTAAATTTCTTTTTTAGGATTCATCTTTAATAAAGTTATTAGATTTCCTTTTTATTATAGGGATAATTAAAATAAGTATTTTTTTATTAATAATATGGATATTTCACTAAAAAAATTGATTAAAATAATATGGAAAAATATTTTTTGAATTTTATTATTTATAAAAGTTTGATTAATATTGAATTGGGGAGTGAAAAAAATAATTTGTCAAATATTTAATTTTTTTTAAGGTTAATTACTTCTCTTTTGTCTTTAAGTTATAAGTAATCTCTTGTGTTTTTAGACTTTCGTAATTTTTTTAGATTTTTATATTTTATTGCATATAACTTGAAACATTTTTAAGATACAGTTATAAGCAGCTTTGCTGCTTATTTCACTTGTTATATTATATTGCTGTTATGGTTATAACTATAGATGCGGTATGCTAAAAAATCACTGATTCTCGTTACTGTTAAGAGCATATAGATGCTGTGAGTTAAAAATTCAGATGGGCAAAGAATAAAGGAACGCGACTTTCCATATGGATTCTTGCTTTTAAGAAAAACTATTAATTGAAACCATAAAAAAAAATCTGGCAACACGTTTCAGAGCGATTGTTGATAGCTATTGTACGTATTTCTTAGATCCAGATTCATTAAAATGACAGGCCATGAATCACCGCATGCAGACATCTATGATCCAGTTTCGTCGAGTCCAGAAGGAAGTTTGTCCAACCGAATCGGCCTGGAAAACCTATCGGACAATGAGCACGGTGATAGTCAAAACCCCGACCATGGCAGAGTACCCTTCGACATAAACTATATTCAGCCCGGCCAAGAAGAGTACTTTCCAGGTCGAGACCGATTCCAGATCCAAGACGCGGACCATATGCGAGACTATGTGAATTCACTCGTTCGCTGGATCGCAGACGATATTCATATCCCTCGGGATTCAAAAGCCCTTCGGAAGAGTATAAAATTTCTCCGCCTCAATTGCCAGTATAGCCACGCCAACACAAACCTGTTGCGTTCTGTGAATGAATTCGATGCGCTGATCGGAGCTCTGACAAGAGATTTTGACCTGAGCGGGCTCAGAAACGGATCAAACGTCTGGTCCGGTAGTGTTGAAATGGAGGAAACCCTAAATTTGTGCCGAGAGATAGTTAAGCTCCTAGAGATTTTAGGGTTGAGCACAGAACCAACATACCCAGGTCTCTTTGGCATCATGCATATTGTTTACTTGGGCGGATCCCAGAAAGACAGGGGCAGGGTCGTGCGCATCATGCACTCTATGCTTTACGATGTGATGCTACCTATGTTCGATGACTACTTCGACAGCTTCATCTATCGCCACTTGCAGAATCCATCCGCGCTCAGTAGTGAGCTCTCCCTTTGTGCAGATGTCACCAAACGGTTTTTGTTGGTAGGTGACAATCCGCCGATGACCGTATATCCTCTGTGCAAAGCACTGGGCACACTGGTCTCTCGGTTTTGTGATGACAGTGAGAATAACAGGATTCGTGAAGAATATGGCGATCGATGCGCGGCCCTGGAGAACGTTATGAAAGTTCTGTGTCTTCTCTGCGCCAGATTTGGGGTCCACACGGTTTCCTATATGAGCAGGGCCGAGTGTGGCGTGCTGGGACAAATCAGGAAGATTTTAAAGCATGCCCTCTTGCATCGTAGGCCGGGCGCCCGGTCCTTCAATGGCAGGCACCTGCTGTTTGCGTTGCTGATGGCTAAATTCATTTATGAGAGCCCGGGCGGGAACGGTTTAGCAGGGCCCGAAGACGTGAAGGTTGTGTTGGATTTCGCCATGAGCGATTTGGCCTCTCGCTACCTCTTCAACGGTCGTCCGAGGTTGAAGGATTTGGCCGACGTATTGGTCTCCATTGTACTAAACAGCCACTGTGCTGAATTTGTCCTCCACAACTGGGCTAGCATTTGAACTTACTTTAAATGTTTTATTTCTTGGTATTTTTTAAGTTTGATTTTGTTTGAAATTTGGTGAGGAATGGTTGGATCTGTAGATTTGAGTGGTTAAATTTGTTTAATCTGAGTGTCTTATGGATTTTTCGGCATCCATTCAGAAATGCAATTTAAACGACAGAAAATAAATAGCTATTTTGTTCATATTTAATATGATGGGATGACCAAAAATCCCTAAAAATAGAAAGTTTACCCAAATACCATGTTGACTTATTTGATCACACCATAATGATTTCAAACTTAGATATATAGTGTTTTGGTTATTTTAATCACAACTGCTCAAATTTGCAAATCCAACAAATTTTCATCCCATTAAAAACAAAATAAACAAAAAAAAAATCTAATGATTCAAACCAAAACATAAAATAGTTAAACTAAGAATATCCAAATTTTAAAAAAAATGATAAAACATTAATTAATACATTTTAACATTTTGATTTTATGATTAAACATTACCTTTTAATTTTAATTTAAGTTAACAAATTATAAAAATCAATAATATTTAAATAAAATTATAAATCTTTTAATAATTATGATGAAAACTTTGATTATAATTGCACTCCAAAAAATAAGTTAAATAATTAGCTAATATATTAATAATATTTTAGTTTTATTAATTTTATGATTAAAAAGATTGGAAACCCGTAGTTCTCTAATTTTTCTTTTATATAATTTAAATTAACAAATTATAAATTATAAAAATGGATAATAATATAAATCTTTTAAAATTAAAATTTAATCTGATTATATATATTATATTTAAAAAAAAATAGATTTTCACTTTCCACCTTTAATAAATTCTTTTATGATAAAATCTTTGAATACAACTCTTGGTCTAGTATTTGACCTTGTTTCTCCATGGAGCATCCGACCTTGTTATAAACATTTATTCTTATTTAGAAAACCTATATCCAATTTTAAGGTTTTAATGCCTCTTGCATACCTTACTAGTGAATGCGCTTCGCCATTTGAAATCTCGTTTTAAACCCTAACCCTTAAATTAATTTAGCATAGTCAATTTTCTATATGCTTTACTCGCCAAATGCATTTCAAATCAAGATTATATATAGGCATTAACTCTAAGTTTAAATACATTAATCTTGTGCCCCTCACAAGCCTCGTAATTGTAGATCATAATTATATGTTAAATAATCCCCCTTTATTTCCAAAAGTTGTAAGCTAAGTGTTTTGGTTCATAGAATTGCTAAATTATATGTTAAATAATCTTGTTTATTTTCAAAATTTTTTAGCTAATTGTTTTAGTTTGAGTTGGGGATAAACTTTACTTGGGTAAAGGAATTCCTAACCAGGCTAATGTATCTTAGACAACAAGAAAATTCAGTCACAAGTGTCAACTCGAACTAACAATCTACAGTCCCTCATTCCCCACATGCCTGTCCCACCCCATGAACTGTGCCCCTTCTTTGCTCAACATTCCATCAGTTGCCCCACTTCCTTTTTGGGGCTTGAGCAATAGGCCAGACAAGAAGTCTCAAAACCCTGTAGCTGCAGTTTGGCACCTTTGGGAAATTAATTCCTAGAAATTCTCACCCAGAGAGAATTTTTTACGGGCTTGACAACCTGTCTCTTCAATATCCCACGGGCCTAACAACTCGCCTCTTCAATCTCCCCATGGGCCTAACAACCTGCTTCTTCAGTCCATCTCCTAAGCTAACCAAGGAACAGGTAAAGGTAAAGGTACAATGACAACATGGTATGGATGGCTACTGAGTGAGTGAGCGAAGGAATCATGAGGGAATGATGGAAAATGAACTAAGTCCAAACTATAAGTATGCATGTTCCAAACTTGACACTTGTAATGTTGAGAACTACCTTGGGCCCACTTGTCCCCATCCTTAGAACTTAGGATAAAATAATTATCCATACTTTATACTTTAAAGAATATTAATATAATATTCCTTTTGGATTAAACTCCCTAGCTTAGTCCCTTGTCCTTAACTTTTATCCCCATTTCCCTATCTAGTGGAGTTTAGCCCCCCATATTCGTTTCCATGGTTTTGCAAGAACGATGTGTTTCTCATTAATATTTGTGTGTGATTTACATTTATAATACAAACATACTGTCATTTTTGTATCCAGGCTCATCAGCCTAAAAAACATAAACATATACACAAAAGGCTCTCTGGCTTCAAGATCGTGCACTCAAGTTGATGCACAAGGTATCCTAGGATGTGCACACTTCTTCTTTTAGTATGAAGCACATGTGCATGCTATACTATGGAATGTGCGCACCAAACTAATTCCAAGGCTTAATATAAACAACTCACCATCTTATATAGATATGTACATTCATATTTACATTTACAGTTGGGGTTTGGCCTAGGGGTATTACATTCCCCTCCCCCTTATTTATGCACTATCCTCAATGCAATATATACATATATACAATCAAAACTTTCAAAAGTCTTCAAAAAGATGTGAGTACTCTACCCACAGAGCATCATCATGCTCTTAATTTGTGTCATCAAGACCATACGAGGTCCATTGGACCTTTACTAGCCCTATGGCTCGATTTTGGTTTTTCTTGATCTTCTGGTCCAATATGCACACCAGATGCACCTAGAAATTGTCTTCTTGCTCCACTTGAATCACATTTCAATCAATAACATGATTAGCATCAGGTACATACATTTTAAGAAATGATACATGGAATACATTATGAATACACATTGATACAGGGAAGGCAAGCAATGCTACAGACCCAATCCTTTCTAGGATTTCAAACGGCCCAGAATAGCGAGTTGCTAGCTTTGAATAATTTCTCAACTTCAGGGAACTTCTCTTAGCCTTGAATTTTAAGAACACATGGTCACCCATTTTAAATTCTCTGTGAGTTATGCCTTTGTCAGCATAGTTTTTCTTCCTATCTTGGGTAGCCTTTAAATTCTATTTTATTTTCATCATTTTCTCTTCCATTTCCCTGAGTAATTATGGCCCAACCACTGCTTGGTTGTCCCAACTTACCAGTGTGTTGCATTTTCTTCCATAAAGTTCCTCAAATGGATTTATCTTTAAATATGCTTGGAACCCATTGTTATAAGAAAACACCACCAAATGCAAATAATCCTCCCATTTGGATGGTTTATCCATCACATACATTCTTAGCATGTCTTCTATCACCTGATTCACCCTTTCTATTTTCCCATATGACTCTGGATGATAAGTTGTGCTAAAAAGAAGATTTGTTCCAAATCCCTTAAATAATCATTTCCAAAAAATTGATGTAAATTTTGGATCTCTATCAAACACAATTGTCTTGGGTATTCCATGTAATCAAGTTATTTCTCTCATATAAATATGAGCAATGTCGATTGCCTTGTGAGTGAGATTTATTGGAATAAAATTGGCAGCTTTAGTAAGCTTATCCACCACTACCATGATAAAATCATGTTGCTTGTTTGTTCTAGGCGGTTTGGTGATGAAATCCATTGTTACAACTTCTCATTTCCACTCAGGAATGGGAAATGGTTGTAGCAAACCAACTGGGTGTCTATGCTCAGCCTTGACATTTTGACACTCCAAACACTTGGCAATAAAATCAACAACTTCTTTCTTCATGCCTGGCCAATAATATTGGCTCTTGACAACTTCAATAGTTTTTTGATAACCTAGGTGCCTAGCATAAGGTACATTGTACATTTCTCTCAATATTAGATTTTTCAATTCCTGAGAATTTGGCACATAAATTGTTCCCCTGTACATGAGAATTTCATCATTTTCTAGCTTATAGTCTTCAATTTTATGCAGTAAATTACTTTGCTGAAGTTTTTCCTTTACCTCTGGGCCGAACAGAATATATACTCCTTAGCTAGACCTTCCAACGAGGTATAAAATGCCCCAAACAGAGATTGTATGAAATTTTATTCCCATGGGAAGTTGACGTACCGACTACCTCCATCAAGGCCTGCAAACCTTTTGGTGTTTCATCTTCCATGGTTAGGGTTTTGCTTTTTCTTTATGTTAAAAAGGCCTCTAGAGCCTCATTGTTAACATCATCATATTCTTGCGAATGAGCGTATCCATCACATCTCTTCTTAGAGATAAGTTGCCACCATTCTAGCAAGTCATTCACTCTATAATTTTACAATTTATGTACATTCTCTCATTAATAAAAATTGTGCATTATTGTATCTCTATCTTTATTGCAATATCTTTGTATATTTCATTTTTATATATCTCTTCCTTCATTTCGTTCTCAAAATAATCTGGATCGGTGGTATTAGAGCAAGTTGCTCATTGTCATTTCTTGGTGCATGTCCCCGATGAGGTCAGGGTACATAGAGTTGGTTCTCGAGCTAGTTTCCCTTGAGGAAAACCACTCTCGTCATCCCAAGAGGCCTCCCATGGAGGAAGATAAGAGGAACGAGGGAGCAAAATATCCCATCAATTTGTTGCTCGCAGAAGCCCTCGCGCAATAGAGGAACGAGATGTTGGATAATTTTCCCCAAATCCTTCAACAATTTTTGACAATAACAGATGCGTCTTCATCAAGCAGTTTCTTTGGAGATGCTACTCCATTCAAGATACAAATTAATTTTGATATTCCAATAATTGAAGGTCAGATCGATGCATATTCTTTGGAAAAATGGTTAAATTTGCTAGAAGGTTTTTTCTACGTTCACAACTTTTACGACAAATAAAAGATTACCTTTGCGCTCCTCAAGGCTCTCCCCCATGTCAAACATTGGTCGGAAATTTACTGGGAGAAAAATTCCACAAAGGAGTCTAGAATATTTGGGGTCGAGCCCACTTGGGATTTTTTTATGGATCCTGTCAAGGAGAAATATTACCCTCTGGGAAACTATGATGACCAATACATAAGATCAACCACACTATATCAAAAGTGGGACCAAAAAGTGTCGTAGTTCAAAAATACCTTCCATACCTTGCACACCAAGCTAAGTATCAAATACTATGAGCGACATCTACTTCTTAAATACCGTGGGGCTCTACACAGGTACATCCAAACCGAAATGGAATTTTTTGACATCTCATCACTGGGATCCACCTATAGATATGTTGTCAAAATCGAGAAGAAATTTAAGTAGTAGGACAAGAGGGAATTTGGGTCTACAAATCCACAACAACCAAAGTATGGTAAAGGCAACCCTAACTCACAAAACAGTCAACCTCAAGACAACCAGTCCAAGCCACAGAAAAAGAAGGGAAACGGGAAGACGAAGGACACTAGGAAGTGGTGTGAATTCCACAAAAGTCCTTGGCACAACAGATTCCGATGAATGTCGCTCAAAATAGTCATTAGTAGACGAGCTCAAAGAAACAGAGTTGAGCCTTGACTCAAACTCCGATTCAAACAATATTAAAAAGAGAAAGATAATTTATGTAGAGCCCACTTCTATTGTCACGACCACAACAATATAATCAGAAGAACCATAGGATCTTGAGGATGGGGAGCACCTTTTCCATTCATCGATGTGGGTGAAGGGGACCTCGTTGCATTTTATTGTTGATAGAGGAAGCCAGAAAAACATCATCTCAACAAAGGTTGTCAAGCAGTTTGATTTTCTAACAACACCACACCCACATCCATACAACATCGGATGGCTCTGCCAAGGGCGATATCTTCGTGTCAGCCAATAGTGTCGCCTATCATACGGCATCAATCCCTTCAAGAACGAGGTACCATGTGATGTTGCCCCACTAGAAGTCTGTTATTTTCTATTAGGCTAGCCATATATGTGGAGGTGTCATGTTGTTTATGAGTCTCGACTCTGTAGCCTCATTTTTACTTTGGGGTTCATCCCTACAGGATACCAGAGGTAGTTCAGACTATTGTGCTGAAAAAACATTGTTTCAAAGTAATATCTCATACCGTAAAGTTTATCCTCTTCACAACCTAGTCAGAAGAGAAGGACATTGCAACCATTGCAGCATCAACCCAACACCCTTCTATCTAGAATAAGCATATCAACAATATTATAGAAGAGAACCAAGATATTCCTACTGCACCTACGAGGGTGCCTCCACATTGCCCAATCAAACCAAGTTATGATAAATCCCTTCATTTTCTTCATGTTGCATCTTCACCAACAAAGTGCTCCCACACTCAAGAAGATCATGCAGCCATATTGGTTAAACAGATCCAACCCCTCCAACAACAAGTTCATAACAACCTTCAACAAGCTAAGCAGGGAAACTTCTTCAGCAAGGCAAGCAACTCACCAAGGTTTAGATTCAACAAAATCTTCTTGGGGACTTTACACAATGGAGACCATTGATTCCTAAGGGGGGAGGATTGATCCAAGGAAAACTCGGTAGCCACCCACCTACAGAACGCCCTAAACAAAGATCGTATAGAATGCCCCAAACAGAGATCGTATGCAAAATTTACACTCTTGGGAAGTTGACGTACTAACTACCCCCATTGGGGCCTGCAAAACTTTTGGTTTTTCATCTTCTGGGGTTAGGGTTTTGAATTTTCTTTATGTTAAAAAGGCCTCTAGAGCCTCATTGTAAACATCATCATCTTCTTGTGAATGAGCGTAGCCATCACATCTCTTATTAGACATAAGTTGTCACCATTCTAGCAAGTCATTCACTCTGTAATTTTACAGTTTTTGTACATTCTCTCATTAATAAAAAAATTTCATTATTGTATCTCTATTTTTATTGCAATATCTCTGTATATTTCATTGTTATATCTCTTCCTTCATTTTGTTCTAAAAATAATTCGGATCAAAATCCATGTCAAGTTTTTAATATAAGAGGGAGGTTCCTAGGCTAGCCCAAATTGCCCAAGAGTTTGTTATAATAGGGATTTATTCCTCCAAACCATGAGAAAACCTCATGACCTCCCATGTGCATCCATGGTCGAAAAGTCCCAGGTCTTCATTGAGGAGAGCATGTTGATGGATATGTCTCCTTCCATCATTGTTTCTTACAAAAAAAGGATTGAGGGGTTGTGAGTATCCATTAATCGTTTGATGGCCAATGTCTTTGAGGGATTGGCCAACCCTGTATAATTTAAGGAGAGAGTAATCATGAGGATTTATTCCCAAGGAAATTTTATCTAAGATCCCCAGTGGGTGAAAACTATTTCCCTATCCATATCTCTGAATTGGCTTTCCTCTACACCATGAAAAAAAAGGGTTTTCTTCCATTTTGGGAAGGAATTATATCTCGATGTTCAAACCTGGAACCCAAACCCCCCTCAGTTATAGGAAGAAGATAATTGGGTCATTTAGCCTTGGAGAGAACATTATATTTAAACCCCACATGATGTCAGGAATCAACATGAGAAGTAGGAGGGAATGAAGGGTCTACAAGAGAGACATTGCTTGAAGGAGGATGTCCCTCAGACTAAGTAATCTCATGAATTGGGATGAGAGTTGAAAGTTGGGTTCATGCTAGCCCTAAGATACTTGAGAGAAAGTCTTTCCCCTGCTCCACTCATTGAGAAGGGGGTTGTATTATACCCATGGAGCCAAAGTAAGTATCAGTTTCAATTACAAGGTTAACTAGAGAGGGGAGAGAGTGAGGCCTACCTATGTTCAAACCTTCATCACTGAATTTGTTTGTTTTTGAGGTTTATGTAGGTTTCTTAGGGGATAAAACTATGCTTGGACTAGTTCGTTGGGTTACTTTTATTCATTCCTCCAATTATCGAATTTCCTAAGGTTCTTGACCTATGAAAACACATCTCCTATATTCTTATGAACCCACATTTTATGCTTTGGAGAGATTGGACAGTCCATCCCGAGGTAACCATAGAAGTGGTAGTTCCCACATTTGAAGGGAATACCTTCATAGCCTCATTCTTGATGAATAGTAACATTCAAATACTTGATGGTGATTGAATCCACTAGCCCTTTAGATAAATTAAAACTCACTAGAATTTGGGCCACGCTCATATAGCTAGTGTAGTGAAATGAGTTGTCAACTTCATAGTAAAATCCCAGAGCATTCCAAATTTCTTGGAAGACATCATTGGAATAGAGGAATAGGGGCAACCCAATAAGTCAAATGTAAACTGGGATTATCTCAAGATTTTCAAAATTTGCATCAAAATCAACTCTCCAATTCTTTAAGAAGAGGGCATGGGATCCCTAGCTCCAATGAGAAAGGAGAATTTTTTTTGCATCTTCAACATAGTTAATAATACAAACCATCCATCCCTTTCCAAGGATAAGGATTTGAGGGACACAACCAATTTTATGTGTGAAATTGTCTACCATACATATCTTGAGGGTTTCAATTGAGATTATTTTACTAGCAAAGTGCCACACTAATGCCACATCCTCCATTTCCTCCATTTCATGGATCTTGATCCCTTCTCCCATGACCAAATTGGTCTCTTATTCCTTTTATTTTATGTATATTATATTCTTCTAGTGCTTGTCCATCCCTTCTTCACTTGTTCACACTATGCTTGTGTCCAAATCCAAATTGGGAGAAATTATAATAATCAGAAAGATTGAAATATTTCATCATATGAAAACCCCATCCAAGTGTAAATCAGAGTCCAAATATGGGTGAAAATTAGAGCTAATGATTATTCCCATCACATGATCACTCTCATTAATGAAATGGGCGGAGCTAGGAGACAAACTAAAATAATGAGTGATTTCCTCCATGTCATACGATGGAGAGTAAATGAGCAGATCCATCTATGATTCAGAACTGTGCAAGCCATCCAACATACATGTGTTAAAATCATGATGTGAAATGATGTGTTTGCGAGGTAAAATAATTGAGTGATAATGTCTGTGAGTTTTGGGAGCCAATATCCTTAATGATTGAGCCTAATACTTCCATGTTTTCCTCTTCTAGTGGTCGTGCTTCCTTCTTTGTAGGGATGGATGTAGGGAGACTAAAAAACCTTCCAAAATGCTTTTGCAAAGCCCAAATATACCATCCTTTAAATGGGTTCTATGTATAGTTCATGCGTTCCTCATCCATTATCCAGGAGATGTTGACAAGGGAAACTAGGAATTACAGGTGTAGGTCTAACCAAGGTTCTACCTCGATTGTGGAAAGACTAAACAAGAAAATCCCTAACTATAGAACAAACCCTAGTCGTAGATCTATCTTCCTCCATCATCAATCACAATATTATTTATTTAGTTAACTTTTCCTTTTATAACTATATTGCATAAACTAGAATTTATTTTTTTTCATACTTAAATAAAATGCATATGCTAAATCATCCATTTTTATACGCTTATTCGACCATATTTAAATGTATAATTTGACAATTATCACCAATATCTTGGGTGCCATGCTCCTCAATTTCCTTCAAGAGTTACCTTTTAGTAAGTACCAAGGGTGCCATGTTCACAGTTCACACAAGCCCTTTAAGGATCCAACTTTCTTGGTGGGGGAAATGGTTCAACTATTGAGACCCTGTTAACTTAACTTTGTCAGTAACTTGTTGATATACTAATGGTCACTGAGGAATAAGGTTATCACTTTATTTCCTTCCTCTTAACCATACCTTGTGAATGGCCAAATCTGTGGCCTACCCCTCACGACATTGTGTAACCTCTAAGTAAAAGTGTCACCTAATTTTCAACCATGGTCATGGAAAATGAATGCTAGTAGGTGGAAATATGAAATTTGTTCCTTTTGTCCTGATGGTACTGTGTACACTTCCATACAACCCTTACCCATATTGGATTGATCAACAATCATGTAGCATGTGCCTGCACACACTACAATCAAAGCATCAAATTGTTCCATAACCAAAATAAAGCACAATATTAACCATATAACATATTATTGTTAGAAAAACAGGACCGTGGAGCAATAAAATAAAACAAATGCGGAAACAAAACACAGAAGATACACAATACAAGAGAGACATAGATTTACGTGGTTCACCCAGTGTGGGCTACGTCCACCAGAGAAATTGCCATGTCCTTTCTTTATTATTATCCAGCAAAATGAAGGGATACAACCTACAGCAAAACCCGCTGCAACTTCCTCTTCTTTCTCTCACAGTCTCCTCTATCAAAATACAATACTCTCCAATGTACATAGCCACAATACATTTCCCTCATAAAAGAGGGTTGCCTTCTAGGGCAAAAAACCCTATCATAATCTCTATCGTTAGATCTGCGACATTATAATGAACGGTCCAGATTTACAATGAAATTAAAATATACTTTTACAAGGCAATTTTTTCTTCGGGGGCTTCGCCCCCGAACCCCTGCTGGGGGCCCGCTTGCCCCCAGACCCCCTAGCCGGGGGGATAGCACCCCCGGACCCCGCAGAGGGGGTACCCCTCCTCTGCACTCCCCCCCGTGGAAGAGTTTACATACTTATGGGGTGTAAATACTTCATGGGGTATAAACACGGCTGAAAGTAAAAGACCTCTAAATCAGGAAGATAATCAGGCTCCACAACCAACAATTATAATACCACCCCGAGGTGTAGAACAGTCAGTGATGGAGTGTACTGTTAAGACACTATGTTATGTGAATTCATCCATTAAAAACCATCTACTTACCTTGTGTGTCACGTGAGGGGTCGTGTTGGCATGCTTGGAGGTTATAGTGGTAACAATCGAAATACTCGACCCTGTGTCGCGCGAGTATGAGGTCGACTAGTTTTTTATTCTGCCATTAAAAAATATATATATTGTAATACCCTAACTCAATTTGGACTCCAATATATTGTTGATGAAATCCCACATCAATGTAACATATGGCATTCCTGTCATACCAGACAATGTACACCTATGGAATTCCTATCATACTAGGAAAACCATTAGTAGCATATGCAAGTATTTAACTTTTTTCATTTCAAAGTGTCATAATCATATGGATCAACAACGTCATCCATTTCATATTAATTTATTTTTAATCCATCCATGTTATCATAAAAACATTTAAATGAACCCGTTCAAAATCATCACTTAAAGCCAATCAAATAATTAAATTTTTTCAGTTTCATCATGCTAATACAAGTCAATAAATCGGGTATTTTGTAAACAAATTCTCCTAAATAATAAGATCCACTTTTTCAAACAACTAGAAACAGATGGGGCACCACATCACCTTTCTTTGTATTTGTATTTCATAATCGAGAAGAAGAAAATAGGGCATAATCTTCACCTTTTGTCTAGGTTTTTCTAATATTGGGTTTTCTTGGATACATCTTGTTCTCATCATGTAGTATTTTCTTTAGCTTCTTGCACTTTAGTTTCTTTTTATTTCATTATCGTGTGTGCTAAACTAGTAAAATTTAACCTTGATATTAAATAAAAAAAAAACACATGAAAATAATTTGTAACAACTTGTAAGAACTATTGTGACAAACTATTCCAATGGAATTTCCTTAGAATTTTACATATCAAGAACAAAAGGGTGAACACAAAAGACAAAACACCAAACCAAAAAAAAATTCCAACAATAAAAGTAAATATATAGAACCATGGAATATTTATTGGGTGATACTATAAGTACTACAGAGTTTTACTTATTTGGAGTTGTTAAACATGACCTCAAAATTGAGTGTCATCTTGAGAAGATCACCTTGCTTCATTTTTCCTACACTATTGTTGCAACATTCAACATATCTATATCAACATTGAAATTTTCACTTCATATACCAATTAAGGACATAGCCAATTTACAAGGGTCATATTTTATTAGCTTACAAGAGAAGATAACACAAACAAATATCATTTCCAATGAGATGTGTTTTATAGGAAAAATGTGGGTAACAAAAATTGATACTCAACTTTGTCAAGTTTTTCTTAAAAAAACATTTGCTCTTTCTAGAGGGGGATAAACCATATTGGTTAGTAATTCAGAACATTTTTTTATTGAGGATATAGTTAGGTGAGGTTGCATGTGGTTGGAACCAACATAGAACTATCTAAACCCTATATCTATCAAGTGTAGAGATAGATAAAAAAAAATTGAGATACAACATTTCCTAGAAAAAAATTCACTCTAGAAAAGATTTGTATACCTCAGAAAATTTGAACCTTCTCAATACTTGATATATTAATCATGTACCGATAATATTTAATAGTATTTATATTGTAAAAAAAATCTCATTAATATAGATCGCTTTACTTTTTAATTTATTATTTCTAAATAAATTAGACTCTATATTTGTATTATAAAAGAATTTGTATTGTAAAAAAATTAGCTAAATTCCTTTTGATTTATTATTTCAAAATAAGTTAAAGAGATTCTAGTTATTGGTCACTATCTCTGAGAAGACACTATTATTTTGTTAAGTACCTATACCAGATTTGCAAATATGCTTCAATAATACCAAGAATAAACGATAAACCATTCACCATAAAATGAACACAAGAAATAGAGAAAACCCTTGAGGTAGGGTAACACCATATATTAATCCTTATGGAAGGATAAAACTCCTCAAGCAATCCTTGCCTGTACAATCAAAATATTCTTCACTATGTTTCATTACATTGCCTAGACTTCTTTATATAGCTCTCCCTATCTCCTAGGAACCTTCTAGAGAGCCTTCTCACATTTATTACATCCAACTACCATAGTGGGCCTTTATTAATATAGTGGACCTAGTCCACCTTACATTGAATGACCACATTCCCATATATTAATTGACTTCCACTAATAACATATAACTACATTCCCATTGGGTACCTCCCTAGGTACCCCATATTACCTCCCTAGGTATACTACATATTTCCTTTTGTCTTGGTCCATACCCAAAAATTAAAATGCTAGACTTTAATTTCCCTAGGGTTTGAAGAAGATGTTTATTTGATTGTTATTTTTAAATAAAATTATCTGGAACCCTAACACCTTATTTCTATCATTGATAGAGAAATAAAAATAATAATAAATAAACATCACGTTAGTCGGTTCTTGATGGTGGGGGAATTGTTGTGTGTAGTTGACAATGTTAATGCAAGGTAGTCTATCATTGATTCATTTGTTCCACACATTATCTGCCTTGAATGTGTCCTCATTATGTGTACCTATTTGTCAGAACACCTCTCATATTCCTATTCAAAATAATTTTCAAGTGTTTCATAGAATAGTGAATTAACACAAGAAGTTGTCGAGGTTATGCGAGTTATTGGAGACCATAGTGTTTTTCTTTGGTTTCTACATAATTGAGAGCATTTAAATGGCTTCATATGTTAACCCAATCGACTCATTTTCCTCTTAGAGTGTCTTTAACCTTTTTGAAAACCACGTGGAATCCACTTTGAATCACCCAGCTTGGAAGCCCCACCGCCCCTGCACACTCTTGTTATTGCTTTCTCATTATTTTAGTGCCCAAGACTGTGTTTACTACATTGCATTGATGGTTTAAAGGCCATGTCTTTTTGTTAATATTGGTGTCAACCAAATGGAGGAGAATAATTATGTTTTGATTCATTTTCGATATGGAATGGAAAAAAAAAATGTTTGAATGGAGTTTTTATTTATTTAAAAGTAAACAAAAAAATTATATTTGTTGAGGGAAAAAAGCTTTATGTTAACGTCTTCCTTGGAGATGAGAAACATTTGTAGAAAAACCAAAAATACTAACGATATTTAGTTTTTTTTTATCCATATAGTCGGTTAATACTAACACACATTTTTTAGTTAAAAAGTTTAGAGTGGGCACAAATATAATTTTTTAGATAATTGTACTCATGCGTCCACTCTAAATTTAGACTTTGTTTTTACCCCCTTCATGTGTCCCTCTTTCTTCCTTTGGATGTGCATCTTCACTAGCTATATATTGGAGGCTTGCCTTGGTTTATTTTGTCGATTCTTGTAGTAGCAACATAGTGTCTCTCTCATTCTCTTCTCTCTTTTTCTAGTATAATGGCTCCTCTTTGAGCAAAGTAGTCATTGTATCGGTTGTAGGCTTGTCAAGTGTGGTGCAATCAACTCTCTTGGAAGTTTTATCAATAAAGAAGTGTGTGTTTTCCATTCAAACCTCTTTTCTTGGCGATATTATGGCAAATTTGTAATATGATATGTCATTTTATGAACTGTTTATCATGGTTAATTTCGATCATTTTGAATAGTTTTCATCTTCTTTCTAGTCTATCTTCATTGTGCTAACCCTGTAGGTTCCCTCCAAGTGTATTTGATCAACTTTTTCCACTGTTTTGGACCACTTTACACGTTGTCCAAGACAAAACAACTCGTTGATCTTTTAGTTTTAACACAGAAATCAGACCTTAGATCGGACAACAAGGCGTTTTCATTATGCCTAGGGACTCCTCCCACATGCTAGCAAGAACTAGCTCGAACGGAGAGGGGTTTAGCCCATGAAATCTAGGGCTATTTCTCCTTGAATTAGACAAGTTTTTTACTTCTGTCATAACATGTTTACCAACTCAGATTGGAGGGTAGAAATTTGTGCTAACAAATTGGTGTCGTTTTCAGGGATGCAAGCCTTGGCAGATGACATTCGGTGAGTTTTTATTTATTATTTTACTTTATTTTTCTCACCTGGCGAATCCAAAGGATACATGGGCGACTTCACATGGGATTTACTCATCCCTTAGTGATCTGGAACACCTTTTCCAGAGTAGTTCTTGTGTGACTCCTACAACTAGTCCTTCCCTCATAGTGGGTACATTTGTTCTTCAATCAGTCTAGGTATCTCTATCATTTACTTCTGCGACCCCCAACATTGTGGTAGATACTTTGGCACCTCAGGTATCATCCTTCCCTTCCTTGGCTCCTTTGGTTATAGTTCCAAGTCATATTGCTTTGATTATTTCATGTTCATCATCTGCTTCAAGTTCTAGTAACATGGTTGGACAAGTAACTAGATTTACATTCAAAAATTTTGGTCCTTCAGACATAGCTAATATTCCAAGGCAACCTCATGCCTTACCTACCACTAACTATGTTAAAAATCTCCCTAAGTTTCAGGGAAACAATGCCATCAATGCACATAACCATATTGAATTATTTTTGAAGGTGAGGATGAGGGAGTTGAGCATGAAGATGTAGCTATGAAGATGTTTGTTTCTACACTTGAGGGAGATGCATGTGATTGGTACAAGAGTCTCTCGAAAAATTCCATATAGGGGTTGAATCCATGTTTCAAGAAATTCTTGGAGAGATGGGGCAACAAACACGATATCTCTTTCATCCTTAGAAATTTTACTGATATTAATAAAATATAGAATGAATTATGTTAGAATTCAATACTCGTTTTGCAAAGGCTTATCATAGAATTCCTACTACTCTTAGACCTAACATTGATTATCCTTTGATTTCATATCTAGAGAAATTTGATGGAATTCTTGGTGCTTTGATTAGGAAAAAGGAGCCCACCACATTGAATGATGATTATCAAGTGGTCATCACCACAAAGAAAAACCTCGCCTTGGCCTCTAAAACAAAAATCTCACTTATTTTGTTGGTGTATCCTCAAGATAGGAGAACCTCCAACTACCCTACGCAACCATTTCCTTAATCTAAACATGAGGAGGGACCTTCCAAGGATGCAACCTTCGAGCTAGTAAACGACCTGAGAAATAGGTTAGTGCAGATAGAAAAGAAAATTCAAAATCAATTGGTTATCTCTCAACCTAAACCCATCAACCAAAGAAGGCCTTACCAGTATCCCAAGAGGAACGCGGAGCCCAAAGCCCCAACACAAGAACTCAAGACAAACTATATTGACTATGTCTCATCCCCTCTTTCTTGTCGAGCTTGCGAACTTCCTCATGGTGAATCCTCCTATGTTATCTTTGCCCAAACATACCACATGTATGAGTAGGAGAAGGAATAGCCCTCTGGTACCCCAAACAATACCTTGAACATGGTGGCATAATTTGAACCAATAGAGGACTTTGATGTTTTCCTTGCCTTAGATGTGACTAGGGATAAACCTCATAGCTCTTTTCAAATCCCACAAAAGCAGTGGAAATCCTTAAAACATCAGTTTCATCCATTGTCATCTCGGCCTGTGACTCAAGAAGACATCTAGAAGGCCAATGAAGAAGAAGCAGTCATAGTTTCATAGATCACTCAGTAGTACACATGCAAGGGTAAAGCCAAAGTTCCACAATATTTTCCTAGAGGTGAGGTTCCTACTACATAGATAAGAAAAACTCCTCCACCTCCTTTGTTTCGCATTCCATTTCCAACTCGATTAGAAGCACCCCATTTTTCATTAGAGAATGAGCTTTCTAAAGTCAAGATTCCTTTTCCTTTAAAGGAGATAATGTGCATGCCTACTCACAAAGATATTTCTTAGATATTTTTAGGGATTAAGAGTGAGGTTAACCTTTCATATGAGTGTCCACAGGTTTTTCTTGGACTTAGTAAGGAAAACAACAATCCTACCCCTTTTTATTGTTCATTGTTGGTTAATGGTCTCATTTTGCGAAATTGCATGCTAGATTCCAGTGCATCTAACAATATCATCACTCTTAAGGTTATGCGTGAGCTTGGATTACAGATTACCAAGCCTTGTTGGAACGTGCATGCAATAGATGCTAGGGAGGCACCCTGTTGTGGGGTTATCAAGGATTTGCAGGTATGTTTGTAGGTAACCCCAAAGAGAACTT
This sequence comes from Picea engelmannii, assembly GCA_009831015.1. Lineage (NCBI taxonomy): Eukaryota > Viridiplantae > Streptophyta > Pinopsida > Pinales > Pinaceae > Picea > Picea engelmannii. The sequence continues at coordinate 61,911 of ML807222.1, forward strand.
TAGTCATGGATGTGCTAGTCATAATTTTCCCAACACAGTGAGGTATGCTTATTTTGAGACAGTGGTCTACAGATGTGGGGGGTTCCATGCAGATGGACTTATCTTATACATACATTCCTATCTACCCAGTTGAGAAGGTAAGAATTTTTAGAAAACCAAATACGTTTCACAATGTTGAGGATCCTCGTTCGAGAGACAATGATTACCTTTACCCTGGCATAAAAGATCAAGAGGCACAGGAGACAGATTTGGGCGCGTACATGCTTTTAGAGGTTACTGAAACACCTATGCCTTTTGTACCAGAGAATGAACTTGAGCATTCAAAAGTATGGTCCATGAATTTTGATGGCATGAGTTCACGAAAGGGATCAGGTGTTGGAGTGGTCATCACTTCTCCTTCAGGTATGATATTTCCATTTTCTTCACGTTTAGAGTTTTATTGTACTAACAACATGGCAGAGTACGAGGCTTTGTTATTTGATTTCTGGAAATCTAGGAAGATTGGTATCAAACTACTGAAGGTGGAAGGTGATTATGAGCTTATCATGAATCAGGTAATAATGAAGAGTGAAGCTCGGAACCAAAAACTGAAAAGGTATAGACATGCAGTGTGGGATGAGAATGAGTGTTTTGATACATTTAGATTTTTAGGACTCTAAATGAAAAGGATGATTCTTTGGAAACTATTGCTACCTTGTTTACACCTTATATGACCAACCCTTACATTACACATTTAGTTGAGGTTTCTTTTTGTCCTTATGTTCTGGATAACATAGGCTCTTGGCAGGTTTTTGAATATGATAGACATATTTTGAATTTCTTAAATTCTGCTAATGAGTTTTCTAATCACAACATTGATGAGATATAGGAGGGTGAGAAGATCCCAATGATTCAACTGAAAAGTAACAATATTTCAAAGGGATTAGTACCATTAGAACAATTATTTGATAGCTTAGATACTTTTCAAGGAACTAATAAATATTCCATTGATGATCAGGTTCAAGAGGTGAACATTGGTAGTGGGGATACCCCAAGGATCATCAAAATTGGAAAGGCATACACACCACAAGAGAAAAGAAAAATTGTCGAGCTGGTAAGAGAGTAAAGGGATGCATTTGCATGGTCTTATGATGAGCTCAAAGCATATGAGACGAATATCATTAACTGTGCAATACCACTATTAAAGGACATCAAAACTTTCAAAAAAAGATTGAGATACATGAATCCAAAGGTGGTGCCCACAATTCAGAAGGAACTACAGAAGTTGTATGAAGAAGGTATCATTGAACCAATCAGGTATTCTCACTAGGTAGCCAATTGTGTACCGGTGAGGAAAACATCATGTGAGATTCACATTTGTATTGATTTCAGAAATTTAAATCACGTGTGTATCAAAGATAATTACCCCTTGCCTAGCATGGAACATATTCTTCAAGAAGTGACTAGATCAGGTATGATGTCTATGCTAGATGGATTCTTTGGTTACAATCAGGTATTGGTTGACACACATGACATGTATAACACTTCCTTCATTACTCCTTGGGGAACTTATTCATATATTTGTATGCCTTCCGGTTTGATGAATGTTGATGCAACTTTGCAACGTGCTATGGATTATGCTTTTTCATTTTTTTTTTCAAATTCATAGTAGTATATCAAGATGATTTGACATTTTATTCCAAGACTAGAGATGATCATGTTTCTCATTTACAAAAGGTTTTTGACAGGTGCAGGTCTCTTGGTATCTCTCTTAACCCAAAGAAGTCAATTCTTGGGGTGTTTGAGGGAAATTTTCTCCGGAGCATTGTGTATAAGGAAGGAGTAAGGATAAACCCTGAAAGGATCAAAGGCATCATGGATATTCCACTCCCATCTAGTCGGAAGGACATCCAATCATTTTTCGGTACAATCAATTCTTTGAGGCGTTTTGTGCCCAAGTTTGCAGAGATAGCCAAGCTCATATATGATATGATGAAGAAAGATCATAACCTTAAGTGGATTGATGAAGCCAAGAAGGATTTCAATGATATCAAATAGTATTTGTGTCACGCATGTGTTCTCTTTATTCTTGATTATGCTAAAGATTTTCAAATTTTCTCCTTTTCTTATGATTCAACTATGGTTGTTGTGTTATTGCAGAAAAATGAATATGCATTAGATAAACCCATAGCCTTCATGAGTAAGGCCTTAAATGAGAAGAATTGGACTAAAAAATAATGGAGAATAAATCTTATTCTCTTGTGAAGAGGTTGGCCATCTTTAGACCTTACTTTTGGAACTCACACATCATTGCCTATGTTCCCCACCCCATGGTCAAAGAAATTTTGGTTCAAAAGGATTGTAATGGAACCAGGGGGAGGTGGATCACTAAGATTCAAGAGTATGACTTAGAAGTGAGGCATACCAAATTGGTAAGGGGCCAAGGTTTAATAAGGATTATGGCATAGAATAATTTGGAGGCTATCGAGAATAGGCAGGTAAGTTCTTAGGTAAATATCTTAATCAATTCATTTAGGGGTTCAGATTGGTATCAACATATCATTTTATATTTGGAGAATTTTTCTTTTCCCCCTAACTTTAATAAGATGGAGAGGAGATCTTTAGAGCTTCGGTCTTCCAAGTACTATGTGTAACAAGGATGATTAGAATGAAGGATTCATGTAGGGGTCATCTTGCCTTATGTGGACTTGGATGAGTCCAAGGAACTCTTAAAGGATCTTCATTCTAGAGTATGCAGTGGACACTTTTTTTCTTGAAACACCGCTCATAAGATTATGCGCACATGCTATTATTGGCCAACACCTTTTAGAGATGAACACTCTTTTGTCCAAGCATGTGAGGCATGCTATAGATTTGAAGGAAAACAAAAGCTTATTGCTTGTCATTTATATCCAATCATTGTGGAGGATCCTTTCCAATAGTGGGGCCTTGATTTTATTTGGATTTTTTCACAATGTTCCAGTGCAGGTCATACATGGATATTAGTAGCCACCAATTATTTTACCTGATGGGTGGAAGCAATTCCACTTAGAACATCTTCCAGTGCTACTATTGTCAGGTTTTTGGAGGATAGTATCCTCACTAGATTCGATGTCCCACAGAAGATTACAACTAATAATGCTAGTGTATTCCGATCAGTTGAGTTATTGGCCTTTTGTTCTCAGTATGGTATTACTTTGGCTCATGCATTAGATTACTACCCACAAGGAAATGGTTTAGCAGAATCGAGTAACAAGAGTTTGATCAGGACAATCATAAAGACAATTGGGGACAACAAAAGATATTGGGACAATTGTCTCAAATTTTCTTTATGGGCGGACTGAATCACACGGAACAGATCAACTAGTAAGAGCCCTTTTGAGTTGGTATATGGATTAGATGCAGTTTTACCCATCAACATGGAATTTCCTACATATAATCTATTGGGACAGTTCTCCACCAACAAGGAAGAATTGAAGAATCGTATTGATGAGTTGGTGCAGCTGGAGGAAGATAGACTTATGGCCTATACACAATTTACAAATTATCATGCACAGGTCAAAAGGGTATTTGACAGAAAGGAAAAGGGAAATAAGTTTCAAGTTGGTGACATGGTCTTGTTGTGGGACAATAAAAATGAGAAATCATGTTTCCACGACAAGTTTGACAGTCTTTGGTTGGGTCCATACATCATTGATTCATCAGTAGGGCCTAACACTTTTTAGCTGGCTGATTTGGAGGGTGAAATTATAGGGATTCCTATTAATGGGAAGCACTTAAATTTCTTTTTCCAATGAGGGACTTAGTCCCAAACAATTTTTGTTTTATGGGCTGTGTTAGAGTAGGTTAGAGTAGGTATTCTCCTTTTTGCATTGGTCATTTATGCTTTTTGATTTTTTACATTTTTAGGACAACAAATTTACTTTCCCTTACAAGTGTCTTTCATTCTAGTATTTACTTTCAGTCTTTGAATAGGTGTCACTGATTTTTCCCTAGTCATGTCAGCATGTGGTTGAGTCTTCTATGTCTTTCTTTTTCTTCAATAAATGGCTATCCATAACTATTATTCTTGGGTCAGAATTTCAATGTCTATATTACACATGTCAAGCCTTTGTGTCTATCAATTAGAGTGAGCCTGGATGGGGGTTCCATTTTTAATTATCCTCGAAGTATTCAGCCTTTAGGATGGGTATTTTGAGGAGACATAGGAGTGTCTTGAGTCATCTTGTGTCTTGCATCCTCATCTCTCATCATTTAGTATTCCTCTTCGAGTCAGTCACCCCCGCGTCTAGCATAGGGATGTGGTACCTGGTTCTTTCATATTTATGTTTTTGACTTATCACTTCGAGTTGAGGGAAGAGAGACCTCATTACTCTTCTTTTCAACAAGTTATCTTGTATTGACTTCAACACATTATCTACATATGACCCAGAAGTAGAGCACCTTAGTAGTTGTTAGCCTCATTGGAGGTTATTTCGCATATGACAAGGATGAACATCATTGGGCCTTGATTGGATGATCCTTTTCATTGTCGACTTTAGAACATATTTCACAGTGTCAGGTTGTGCTCATACCTTAGTACCCATTGAAATTATTGGTGGTGTTCCTTCACACTTCACAGGTGTTTACATTATTGACATATGATGAAGTGACTTGCTCCCTTGTGTCGACATCAACACATTTACCGTAGGGAGGAGTGTACATCATTGGGTGGTAGAAGGTAGCATATTTGGATGAGACTCCTTGGTCTTCAGTTTTCTGTGGGAGGATTATATACTTCGACTCCATGGCCCATTGGATAGGCTTTGGTACTACATGTCATCTTAGAAGTTGTTCTTCATCAGATTGTAGGGCCCTTTTGTCATCCTTCCACACAATTACAAGGGTATTTTTGGCACACATTCCTTAGTTCATGGAGCATCATTTGATTATATGGACACATATATTCTTATGGTTCTCGACATCCCACAGGGGGATCTTGTCCTCTTGAGTTTCCATTGTTAACCCCTATATTTTCACCCTTGAAAGTATTGAGGGTTAAGAGCTAGCAAGAAGTACATTGGTTTGCATACTCAGATTTTCCCAGGGCTTTAGCACTTATGCTAAGCAGGAGGATGGTTGGCACATTAGGAAGGTACATGGTTAGTACATGGTTACTTAGTTCAAGAATCACAGTCTACTTGGTTTCCATGCATTTGTGTGAGAGAGATGTATATAGGTGTTGTTATTTTTTAGGAGGCACAGTTTGAGTGGGTCTCCTGATAGTTTGGGAAAGTTCAGAACATACAACATGAGTCCTTGTAGGATTCTAGACCCGATGACACTTTTTTGGGTGACATGCAGAAAATTTCTCTTTTAGCAGGTTTTGCTCTAGGCCCCAGATTCAGATTCTGAGAGTGCAATATTGATCCTTAAGACATCCAGAGTTCTTTGGAATTTTTTCCAGATGATGTCACCTAGATTTCTATTTTTAGCAGGTTGAGAATCATGGCCTGCATGATAGTTCTGATGGAATATTAAGATCCCTTGCAGAAAGATGAGATTAATGAGTATAAATTCAAGGGTATTCAAAATACTTTCTATTTTTGGCAGTATGTATGTGGAAAATTTTCTAAAAATAGAACTAGGAATCTATTTTTAGAGAACCCTATTTTTAGAGGTTCTATTTTTCACTATTCTATTTTTAGATTCCTATGTATTTAGCAGGTCCATTCATTGTCCATGCAGTGCCAAGTGGAAGCCTCTAAGGTCGACATGTGGCAGTGATGTGGAATCCACCTAGGATAGGGCACATATTCCTAAAATTGGAGCATATGATAATTAATTTATGATGGAAGGAGAGGTTGCATGATTTTCCTAAAATTATCTCCCCTATGCACTCATGCGCCCACTCTAAACTTAGACTCTATTTTTACCCCATTCATGCGTCCCTCTTTCTTCCTTTGGATGTGCACCCTCACTAGCTATATATTGGAGGCTTTCCTTGGCTTATTTCATCGATTCTTGCAATAGCAACATAGTGTCTCTCTCATTCTCTTCTCTCTTTCTCTAGTCTAGTTGCATGATTTTCCTAAAATTATCTCCCCCATGCACTCATGTGCCCACTCTAAACTTAGACTCTATTTTTACCCCCTTCATGCATCCCTCTTTATTCCTTTGGATGTGCACCCTCACTAGCTATATATTGGAGGCTTTCCTTGGCTTATTTCATCGGTTCTTGCAATAGCAACATAGTGTCTCTCTCATTCTCTTCTCTCTTTCTCTAGTCTAGTGGCCCCTCTTTGAGAAAAGTAGTCAGTCTATCAATTGTAGGCTTGTCAAGTGTGGTGCAATCATCTATCTTATAAGTTTTATCAATAAAGAAGTGTGTGCTTGTCATTCAAGCCTCTTTTCTTGGAGATATTATGGTAAATTTGTAATCTGATATGTCATTTTCTGAACTGTTTATCATGATTAGTTTCGATCATTTTGAATAGTTTTCATCTTCTTTCTAGTCTATCTTCATTGTGATAACCTTGCAAGTTCCAAGTGTATTTGATCAACTTTTTCCATTGTTTTGGATCTCTTTACACGTTGTCCAAGACAAAAACAACTCATTGATTTTTTAGTTTTAATTCATAAATCAGACCTTAAATCAGCTAGCAAGGTGCTTTCATTGTGCCTAGGGACTCCCCCCTAGAGGCTAGCAAGCACTATCCTGAACGAAGAGGGGTTTAGCCCGTGACATATGGGCTATTAATTTCTCCTTGAATTAGCCAAGTTTTTTACTGTTGTCATAACAGGTTTATCAGCTCAGATTGGAGGGTAGAAATTTGTGCTAACACACTGACATGAACTTTGTTCAAGGTTCTCTTGATGGGAGACTCTAGAGTTTGGAAATCATGTCTCCTTCTGAGATTTGCAGTGATTTTTATTTCTTATCAAATCTATGGATATGATTATGAAATTGTTATATTCATATGTATCAAGTTTGGGAGCGAATTTTTACATATAATGCTAATGCTTTGGGATAAATTAGTTGTGCACTTATAAAACTACTACCTATCTTGTATTCTAGGATGGTGAAAAATGTTTGATTATTTTCTTTTTAAGGAGAAATGGTAAGATTTCTTAGTATGCTAATGTTGATTGGTTTTCATCTTCGTTGTAGGATTATTCTTATCTAGATAAATACATTAGGATAATAGGATTTAAATTTGTAAGTAATTTTGATGGCTTGTATACTAAATCAAATATTTTTCTTTTTTCCAATATTTAATTATATTCTATTAATAATATAAAATGGTTAGTATTTATTTTTAGAAGTTTTTATTTTCTAAGTTATATGTATGAACCATTTATGATTCATCAATTTCTATTTTATTAAAAAAATTGAATAGTGGAGTAGGATGGAAAGATGATCAAGCTTCAAATTGTAAGTGATATTCCTAGAGTCAGTAGTGAGTATATAGGAAATATCAAACTTCAATTCAATTTGAATAGGAATTAGACACAATATTGTATTCGAGTGGAATTGACTCGAGCTTGTGAAATTAAATATATTGTAGGATGGTAGGAAATGCATATTCTTGCGAATGCATATCAATATTAAAACACTTATTTGTACCTATCTATCCTTAAAATTTTGTCATATATCTATTTATGTCAAATAGGTTTATTATAACTATTGGACTATAACATTGTTTAACCTAAAGTGGAGGTCAATTTAGATCTAATTCTAGTAGTTTTATTTGGATCCAATTTATAGTAGTTTCTCTATTTTTGTTTGTTACGTTTATATAGGAAAAACATTTATGTTATGTGACTCGCCATTATTACATTGATTTCGTTAGTTCTTTCAATTTTGAAGAAATTTCTTTTGATGTTTTTTAAATTGTAATTCCCTCTTTTTACATATATCCATTGAACCTTGCACTTCTAGAGACATTTCTTAGAGATTAAATTATTTTTTTAAACCTTTTTATAATTTGTTTTTCCTAATCTTAGATTCATATGACTTAGATACCAATCTCTAGTGGTGGTTATTTCATGATGATAGTATTTGTAGATGGGGAATTTGAAGGTTGTTTATACCATGAAGTGGCACAATCTTTTTTCTAGGTGGGGTGAGAGGTGTTTGACCTTGATAATCTTGTTTTTTGGGTTACTCCAAGGGTGATTACACCATAATGATGTCAAACTTAAATATATAGTGTTTTGGTTATTTTAATCATAATCGCTCAAATTTACAAATCCAACAAATTTTCATCCCATTAAAAACAAAATAAACAAAAAATATCTAATGATTAAGACCAAAACATAAAATAATTCCACTGAGACTATCCAAATTAAGAAAAAAATGATAAAAATTTAATTAGTATATTTTAACATTTTGGTTTTATGATTAAACATTATCTCTTAATTTTAATTTAAGTTAACAAATTATAAAAATCAATAATATTTAAAAAAAATTATAAATCATTTAATAATTATAATGAAAACTTTGAATATAATTGCACTCCAAAAAATAAGTTAAATAATTAACTAATATATTAATAATATTTTAGTTTTATGATTAAAAATTATGATGAAAACATTGATTATAATTACACTCCAAAAAATAAGTTAAATAATTAATTAATATATTAATAATATTTTAGTTTTATTAGTTTTATGATTAAAAAGATTGGAAACTAGTAATTCTCAAAAAAAATTTATGTAATTTAAATTAACAAATTATAAATTAAAAAAATTAAAATGATATAAATCTTTTAAAATTAAAATTTAATCTAATTATATATAATATATTTTAAAAAAAAATAAATTACTTTCCACCTTCTTAATAAATTATTTTATGATAAAATCTTTGAATACAACTCTTGGTCTAGAATTTGACCTTGTTTCTCCATGGAGCATCCGACCTTGTTATAAACATTCATTAACTTATATCAAATTTTAAGGTTTTAATGCTTCTTGCATACCTTACTAGTGAATGCACTTCGCCATTTGAAATCTCGTTTTAAACCCTAACCCTTAAATTAATTTAGCATAGTCAATTTTCTATATGCTTTAATCGCCAAATGCATTTCAAATCAAGATTATATATAGGCATTAACTCTAAGTTTAAATACATTAATATTGTGCCCCCCACAAGCCTCGTAATTGTCGATCATAATTATATGTTAAATAATCCCCTCTATTTCCAAAAGTTGTAAGCTAAGTGTTTTGGTACATAGAATTGCCAAAATTATATGTTCAATAATCTTATTTATTTTCAAAATTTTCTAGTTAATTGTTTTAGTTTGAGTTGGGGATAAACTCTACTCGGGTAAAGGAATTCCTAACCAGGTTAATGTATCTTAGACAACAGGAAAACTCAGTCACAAGTGTCAACTCGAACTAACAGCCTACAGTCTCTCATTCCCCACATGCCTATCCCACCCCATGAAGTGTGCCCCTTATTTTCTCAACATTCCCTCGGTTGCCCCACTTCCTTTCTGGGGCTTGACCAATAGGCCAGACATGAAGTCTCAAAGCCCTGTAGCTGCAGTTTGGCACCTTTGGGAAATCAATTCCTAGAAATTCTCACCCAGAGAGAATTTCTCATAGGCTTGACAACCTGCCTCTTCAATATCCCACGGGCCTAACAACTCGCCTCTTTAATCTCCCCACAGGCCTAAGAACATGCTTCTTCAGTCCATCTCCTAAACTAACCAAGGAACAGGTAAAGGTAAAGGTACAGTGACAACATGGTATGAATGGCTACTAAGTGAGTGAACGAAGGAATCATCAGGGAATGATGGAAAATGAACTAAGTCCAAACTATAAGTATGCATGTTCCAAACTTGACACTTGTAATGATAAGAACTACCTTGGGACCACTTGTCCCCATCCTTAGAACTTAGGATAAAATAATTATCCATAATTTATACTTTAAAGAATATTAATATAATGTGAATGCAGAACTAATTGCTTTTGTAAATTAACTTACGTTCAAAACTTAGGCACCAAACGTCAAAATTCACCGACGCATGATGATACAGACAGAATTTAAAATGGTCATATCTACAGAGGAAATATTCCCTTTTTCCTAGGAAGAAAAATTATTCTCGAATTCATGTCAAGAGATAATTTCGTTTACAGTAAACTAGAATAAAACAGCAGTAAAAAGACTGATAACAGTAGGCATTGCTGGCCCATCGCAAACAAAAATAGAGTGTTTCCAAGAGGAAAAGCGAGCTAACTGATACAAGAGGGCATTGCTGGCCCATCACAACCAAATACAGATTTTTCCCAAGAGGAAGATGCGGAATGTGCTTCGCAGGAGGTGAAGCGGGGTCAGTATTGGCCCATCGCAGATCAATAACCATGATAGTCCCAAGTAAATACTGAAGGGAGGCTCCTTGATGAAAATCGTCATGCTCAGTAGAGAACCTGAAACTGTATAATTCAATGCTTATCCTGAGCTGCGAGAATAACTTGGCGGAAATATTCTTAGCAGGATATAGAAAATGAGAGTTGATAATTCACCAAACCATTATACAGATGGAAGGCATACAGTTGGAATTTAATGTTCGAAAGTCTAATATTCGATGGCTTATATTCTGCGTCTAGGTCAAACGTAGGCAGTTCAAGTTGGCTAATTATCGCCACGACCGTGGGGCAACTGATTTGGGCTATAAGGAAATAAATTTATGTATGTACAGTTAAAGGCCAGCTGGACAGGGTTGCACTTATAATTATAGAAGTAGAGTGCATTTATAACAGTTGGAAGAAGATTGTTTTAATAATTATAAGTTCACCGTACCTTATCTTGAATTAAATGGTGAGGACAGCTCCTTTACTTTGTCATGCAATCGATGTAAAGTGTTTATTGTATTGTTATGTATTGGTTTGCGTTACAACCTGCCTCACGAAGGAGAATTAACTGATAGTGAGTTGCGCCGAATTTTAATGACAGCTCTTTATTTTGTTATGC
>ML807222.1:97152-116237 GCA_009831015.1 Picea engelmannii
GGGGTCTCCAACTTCTCATGGCCATAACTCTCTAACCGTGAGGAATTATGTGACATTCCACATACCACTGGAAATGACATGACAAGAACTATCCATCTAGGATATTTTCCCTGACAAATTCACTTTCCTTCATCTCGTTATTCCACAATTAAGCACGGGTTCTCTTACTCCACAAAGTGTCTTCCCGTGAGGGCTTTCACCATAAGGGGACCACTTTGGAGTTCATCCTTATTTACTTCTTATCAACCATGAAAAAACAATAATGAGTCATATTTACATCAAACACCATTGGGTCCATTACCCAAACCTTTGTGTTATGGGTCTTTCTTCAAGGGTTGACATCAATGACAACCAACCTTAATCAACAGAGGTCGGGGTACATAGAGTTGGGTCTCGAGCTAGTTTCCCTTGAGGAAATATTCTCTCATCAGCCCAAGCGGCCTCCTTTGGAGGAAGAGAAGAGAAACAAGGGAGCAAAAGATCCCATCAATTTGTTGCTCGCGGAATCCCTCACACAATAGAGAAACGAGATGTTGGAGAATTTTCCCCAAATCCTTCAACAATTTCCGACAATAACATACATGTCTTCATCAAGCAGTTTCTTTGGAGACACTACTCCATTCAAGATACAAATTAATTTTGATATTCCAGTAATTGAAGGTCAGATTGATGCATATTCTTTGGAAAAATGGTTAAATTTGCTAGAAGGTTTTTTCTGCGTTCACAATTTTTATGAGAAATAAAAGATCACCTTTGCACTCCTCAAGGCTCTCCCCCATGTCAAACATTGGTTGAAAAATTACTGGGAGAAAAATTCCACAAAGAAGTCTGGAATATTTGGGTTCGAGCCCACTTGGTATTTTTTTTATGGATATGGTCAAGGAGCAATATTACCCTCTGGGAAACTATGATGACCAATACATAATATGGACCACACTACATCAAAAGTGGGGCCAAAAAGTGTCGTAGTTCACAAATACCTTCCACACCTTGCACATCAATTTAGGTATCAAAGACTCTGAGTGACATCTACTTTTGAAATAATGAAGTTCTCTACACAAGTACATCCAAACCGAAATGGATTTTTTGGACATCTCATCACTGGGATCCACCTATAGATATGCTGTCAAAATCGAGCAGAAATTTAAGCAGTAGGACAAGAGGGAATTTGGGTATGCAAATACACAACAACCAAAGTACGGTAAAGGAAACCCTAAATCACAAAACAGTCAACCTCAAGAAAACCAGTCCAAGCCACAGGAAAATAAGGGGAACAAGAAGACGAAGAAGGACACTAGGAAGTGGTGCGAATTCCACAAAATCCCTTGGCACAACACCGATGAATGTCGCTCAAAATAGTCATTAGTAGATGAGCTCAAAGAAATAGTGTTGAGCCTTGACTCAAACTCTGATTCAAACAATAATAAAAGGAGAAAGATAATTTATGTAAAACCCACTTCTATTGTCGCGATCACAACAATACAATCAAAAGAACCATAGGATCTTGAGGAGGGAGAGCACCTTTTCCATTCATCGATGTGGGTGAAGGGGACCTCGTTGCATTTTATTGTTGATAGAGGAAGCCAAAAAAAACTCATCTCAACAAAGGTTGTCAAGTAGTTTGATTTTCTGACAACACCACACCCACATCCATACAACATTGGATGGCTCTACCAAGGACAAGATCTTTCTGTCAGCCAACAATGTCGCCTATCATACGTCATCAATCCCTTCAAGGATGAGGTACCATGTGATGTTACCCCACTAGAAGTTTATGATTTTCTATTAGGCCAGCCATATATGTGGAGGTGTCATGTTGTTTATGAGTCTCGACCCCATAGCGTCATTTTTACTCTAGGGGGTCATCTCTACAAAATACCAAAGATAGTTTCGACTGTTGTGCCGAAAAAACAATGTTTCAAAGTAATATCTCATACCGCAAAATTTATCCTCTTAACAACCTGGTCAGAAGAGAAGTACATTGCAACCACTGCAGCCTCAAGCCAACACCCTTATATCCAACATAAGCATATCAACAAGATTGTAGAAGAGAACCAAGATATCCTACTGCACCTACGAGGGTGCCTCCACATTGCCTAATCAAACAAGTTATGATAAATCCCTTCATGTTCTTCATGTTGCATCTTCATCAACAAAGTACTCCCACACTTAGGAAGATCATTCAACCATATTGGTTAAATAGATCCAAACCCTCCAACAACAAGTTCATAACAACCTTCAACAAGCTAAGCAGGGAAACTTCTTCAGCAAGGCAAGCAACTCACCAAGGTTTAGATTCAACAAAATCTTCTTGGGGACTTTACACAATGGAGACCATTGATTCCTAAGGGGGGACGATTGATCCAGGGAAAACTCGGTAGCCACTGACCTATCCATATCTCTGAATTGGCTTTCCTCTAGACCATGCAAAAATAGGGTTTTATTCCATGTTGGGAAGGAATTATATCTCGGTGTTCAAACCTGGAACCCAAACCCCCCTCAGTTATAGGAAGAGGTTAATTGGGTCATTTAGCCTTGGAGAGAACATTATATTTAAAATCCACATGATATCAGGAATCAACATGAGAAGTAGGAGGGTATGAAGGGTCTACAAGAGAGACATTGCCTGAAGGAGGATGTCCCTCAGACTAAGTAATCTCATTAATTGGGATGAGAGTTGAAAGTTGGGTTCATGTTAGTCCTACGATACTTGAGAGGAATTATTTCCCCTGCTCCACTCATTGAGAAGGGGGTTGTATTATACCCATGGAGCCAAAGTAAGTATCACTTTCAATTACAAGGTTAACTAGAGAGGGGAGAGAGTGAGGCCTACCTATGTTCAAACCTTCATCCCCGAATTTGTTTGTTTTTGAGGTTTATGTGGGTTTCTTGGGGGATAAAACTACCTTTGGACTAGTTCATTGGGTTACTTTTATTCATTCCTCCAATTATCGAATTTCCTAAGGTTCTTGACCTACGAAAACACATCTCCTATATTCTTATGAACCCACATTTTATGCTTTGGAGAGATTGGACAGTCCATCCTGAGGTAACCATAGAAGTGGTAGTTCCCACATTTGAAGGGAATACCTTTATAGCCCCATTCTTGATGAATAGTAACATTCAAATACTTGATGGTGATTGAATCCATTATCCCTTTAGATAAATTAAAACTCACCAGAATTTGGGCCACGCTCATATAGATAGTGTAGGAAATGAGTTGTCAACTTCATAGTAAAATCCCAGAGCATTCCAAATTTCTTGGAAGACATCATTGGAATAGAGGAATAGGGGCAACCCAATAAGTCAAACGTAAACTCGGATTATCTCAAGATTTTCAGAATTTGCATCAAAATCAACTCTCCAATTCTTTAAGAAGAGGGCATGGGATCCCTAGCTCCAATGAGAAAGGAGAATTTTTTTTGCATCTTCAACAAAGTTAATAATACAAACCATCCATCCCTTTCCAAGGATAAGGATTTGAGATACATAACCAATTTTATGTGTGAAATTATCTACCATCCATATCTTGAGGGTTTCAATTGAGATTATTTTACTAGCAATGTGCCACACTGATGCCACATCCTCCATTTCCTTGATTTCATGGATATTGATCCCTTCTCCCATGACCAAATTGGTCTCTTATTCCTTGTATTTTATGTAAATTATATTCTTCTAGTGCTTGTACATCCCCTCTGCACCTGTTCACACTATGCTTGTGTCCAAATCCAAATTGGGAGAAATTCTAATCATCAGAAAGATTGAAATATTTCATCATATGAAAACCCCATCCAAGTGTAAATCAGAGTCCAAATATGAGTGAAAATTAGAGCTAATGATTATTCCCATCACATGATCACTCTCATTAATGAAATGGGTGGATCTGGGAGACAAACTAAAATAATGAGTGATTTCCTCCATGTCATACGATGGAGAGTAAATGAGCAGATCCATATATGATTCAGAACTGTGCAAGCCATCCAACATACATGTGTTAAAATCATTATGTGCAATGATGTGTTTGTGACATAAAATAATTGATTGATAATGTCTATGGGTTTTGGGAGCCAATATCCTTAATGATTGAGCCTAATACTTCCATGTTTTCCTCTTCTAGTGGTCACTCTTCCTTCTTTGTAGGGATGGATGTAGGGAGACTAAAAAACCTTCCAAAATGCTTTTGCAAATCCCAAATATGCCATCCTTTAAACGGGTTCTATGTATATTTCATGTGTTCCTCATCCATTATCTAGGAGATGTTGACAAGGGAAACTAGAAATTACAGGTGTCGGTCTAACCAACGTTCCACCTCCATTGTGGAAAGACTAGACAGGAAAATCCCTAACTATAGAAAAAACCCTATCCATAGATCTATCTTCCTCCATCATCAATCACAATATTATTTATTTAGTTAAATTTTCCTTTTTTAACTATATTGCATAAACTAGAGTATTTTATTTTCATACTTAAATAAAATGCATATGCTAAATCATCCATATTTATATTCTTATTCGACCATATTTAAATGTATAATTTGACAATTATCACCAATATCTAGGGTGCCATGCTCCTCAATTCCCTTCGAGAGTTACCTTTTAGTAAGTACCAAGGGTGCCATGTTCACCGTTCACACATGCCCTTCAAGGATCCAACTTTCTTGGTGGGGGAAATGGTTGAACTATTGAGAGCCTGTTAACTTAACTTTGTCAATAACTTGTTGATATACTAATGGTCACTGAGGAATAAGGTTATCAATTTGTTTCCTTCCTCTTAACCATACCTTGTGAATGGCCAAATATGTGGCCTACCCCTCACGACATTGTGTAACCTCTAGGTAAAAGTGTCACCTAATTTTCAACCATGGTCGTGGAAAATGAATGCTAGTAGGTGGAAATATGAAATTTGTTTCTTTTGTCCTGATGGTACTATGTACACTTCCATACAACCCTTACCCATATTGGATTGATCAACAAACATGTTCCATGTGCCTGCAGACACTACAATCAAAGCATCAAATTGTTCCATAACCAAAATAAAGCACAATATTAACCATATAACATATTATAATACCACCCCGGGGTGTAGAACAGTCGGTGATGGAGTGTACTGTTAAGACACTTTGTTATGTGAATTCATCCATTCAAAACCATCTACTTACCTTGTGTGTCGGGTGAGGGGTTGTGTTGGCATGCTTGTAGGTTATAGTGGTAACAATCGAAAAACTTGACCATGTGTTGTGCGAGTATGAGGTCGACTAGTTTTTTATTTTGCCATTAAAAAAAAACATATTATAATACACTAACTCAATTTGGACTCCAATATATTGTTGATTAAATCCCACATCAATGTACACTTATGTCATTCTTGTCATACCAGACAATGTACACCTATGGAATTCCTATCATATTAGGAAAACCATCAGTAGCATATGCAAGTATTTAACATTTTTCATTTCAAAGTGGCATAATCATATGGATCAACAATGTCATCCATTTCATATTAATTTATTTTTAATCCATCCATGTTATCATAAAAACATTTAAATGAACCCATTCAAAATCATCACTTAAAGTCAATCAAACAATTAATTTTTTTTAGTTTCATCATGATAATACAAGTCAATAAATCGGGTATTTTGTAAACAAATTCTCCTAAATAATAAGATCCACTTTTTCAAACAACTAGAAATAGATGGGGCACCACATCACCTTTCTTTGTATTTGTATTTCATAATCGAGAAGAAGAAAACAGGGCATAATCTTCACCTTTTGTCTAGGTTTTTCTAATATTGGGTTTTCTTGGATACATCTTGTTCTCATCGTGTAGTATTTTCTTTAACTTCTTGCACTTTAGTTTCTTTTTATTTCATTATAGTGTGTGCTAAACTAGTAAAATTTAACCTTGATATTAAATAATAAAAAAAACACATGAAAATAATTTGTAGCAACTTGTAAGATCTATTGTGACAAATTATTCCAATGGAACTTCCTTAGAATTTTACATATAATGAACAAAAGGGTAAACACAAAAAACAAAACACCAAACCAAAAAAAAATTCCAACAATAAAAGTAAATATATAGAACCATGGAATATTTATTGGGTGATACTATAACTACTACAAAGTTTTACTTATTTGGAGTTGTTAAACATGACCTCAAAATTGAGTGTCTTCTTGAGAAGATCACCTTGCTTCGTTTTTCCTACACTATTGTCGCAACATTCAACATATCTATATCAACATTGAAATTTTCACTTCATATACCAATTAAGGACATAGCCAATTACAAGGGTCATATTTTATTACAAGGGTCATATTTTATTAGCTTACAAGAGAAGATAACACAAAAAAATATTATTTCCAATGAGATGTGTTTTATAGGAAAAATGTGGGTAACAAAAATTGATACTCAACTTTGTCAAGTTTTTCTTAAAAGAACATTTGCTCTTTCTAGAGGGGGATAAACCATATTGGTTAGTAATTCAGAACATTTTTTTATTGAGGATATAGTTAGGTGAGGTTGCATGTGGTTGGAACCAACATAGAACTATCTAAACCCTATATCTATCAAGTGTAGAAATAGATAAAAAAAATTGTGGTATAACATTTCTAAGAAATTTTTTCACTCTACCTCGAAAAATTTAAACCTTCTCAATACTTGATATATTAATCATGTACCAATAATATTTAATAATATTTATATTGTAAAAAAAATCTCATTAATATAGATTGCTTTACTTTTTAATTTATTATTTCTAAATAAATTAGACTCTATATTTGTATTATTAAAAAAATTGTGTTGTAAAAGAATTAGCTAAATTCCTTTTGATTTATTATTTCAAAATAAGTTAAAGAGATTCTAGTTATTGGTCACTATCTCTGAGAAGACACTATTATTTCCTTTTGTCTTGGTCCATACCCCAAAAAAAATTAAAATGCTAGACTTTAATTTCCCTAGGGTTTGAAGAAGATGTGTATTTGATTGTTATTTTTAAATAAAATTATCTGGAACCCTAACACCTTATTTCTATCATTGATAGAGAAATAAAAATAATAATAATAATAAATAAACATCACGTTAGTCGGTTCTTGATGGTGGGGGCATTGTTGTGTGTAGTTGACAATGTTAATGCAAGGTAGTCTATCACTGATTCATTTGTTCCACACATTATCTACCTTTGTGCCCTCATTATGTGTACCTATTTGTCAGAACACCTCTCATATTCCTATTCAGAATAATTTTCAAGTGTTTCATAGAATAGTGAATTAACACAAGTTGTCGAGGTTATGCGAGTTCTTGGAGACCATAGTGTTTTTCTTTGGTTACTACATAATTTAGAGCATTTAAATGGCTTCATATGCTAACCCAATCGACTCATTTTCCTCTTAGAGTGTCTTTAACCTTTTTGAAAACCACGTGGAACCCACTTCGAATCACCCAGCTTGGAAGCCCCACCGCCCTTCCACACTATTGTTATTGCTTTCTCATTGTTTTAATGCCCAAGACTGTGTTTACTACATTGCATTGATGGTTTAAAGGCCATGTCTCTTTGTTATTATTGGATGGTTTAAAGGCCATGTCTCTTTGTTATTATTGGTGTCAACCAAATGGAGGAGAATAATTATGTTTTGATTCATTTTCGATATGGAATGAAAAAAAAAAATTGTTTGAATGGAGTTTTTATTTATTTAAAAGTAAATAAAAAAAATTGTATTTGTTGAGGGAAAAAAGCTTTATGTTAATGTTTTCCTTGGAGTTGAGAAGCATTTGCAGAAAAACCAAAAATACTAATGATATTTAGTTCTTTTTTATCCATATAGTCAGTTAATACTAACACACATTTTTTAGATAATAAGTTTAGAGTGGGCACAAATATAATTTTTTAGATAATTGTATTCATGCATCCACTCTAAATTTAGACTTTTTTTTACCCCCTTCATGCGTCCCTCTTTCTTCCTTTGGATGTGCATCTTCACTAGCTATATATTGGAGGCTTGCCTTGGTTTATTTCGTCGATTCTTGTAGTAGCAACATAGTGTCTCTTTCATTCTCTTATCTCTTTTTCTAGTTTAATGGCTCCTCTTTGAGCAAAGTAGTCATTGTATCGGTTGTAGGCTTGTCAAGTGTGGTGCAATCAACTCTCTTGGAAGTTGTATCAATAAAGAAGTGTGTGTTTGTCATTCAAACCTCTTTTCTTGGCGATATTATGGTAAATTTGTAATATGATATGTCATTTTCTGAACTGTTTATCATGGTTAATTTTGATAATTTTGATCATTTTGAATAGTTTTCATCTTCTTTCTAGTCTATCTTCATTGTGCTAACTCTGTAGGTTCCCTCCAAGTGTATTTGATCAACTTTTTCCACTGTTTTGGACCACTTTACACGTTGTCCAAGACAAAACAACTCCTTGATCTTTTAGTTTCAACACATAAATTGGACCTTAGATCGGACAACAAGGTATTTTCATTGTGCCTAGGGACTCCTCCCACATGCTAGAAAGAAATAGCTCGAACAAAGAGGGGTTTATCTCGTGAAATCTAGGGCTATTTCTCCTTGAATTAGACAAGTTTTTTACTGCTTTAATAACATGTTTACCAGCTCAGATTGGAGGGTAGAAATTTGTGCTAACAAATTGGTGTCGTTGTCGGGGATGCAAGCCTTGACAGATGACATTCGGTGAGTTTTTATTTATTATTTTACTTTATTTTTCTCACCTAGCGACTCCAAAGGATACATGGGAAACTTCACATGGGACCATGCGCAGATCATCTCGGTTCAACCCCTCACAAGGGATTTACTCATCCCTTAGAGATCTAGAACACCGGTTCCAGAGTAGTTCTTGTGTGACTCCTACAACTAGTCCTTCCCTCATAGTGGATACATTTTTTCTTCAATCAGTCTAGGTATCTCTACCATTTACTTCTACAACCCCCAACATTTTGGTAGATACTTTGGCACCTCATGTATCATCCTTCCCTTCCTTGGCTCCTTTGGTTATATTTCCAAGTCATAGTCCTTTGATTATTTCATGTTCATCATCTACTTCAAGTTCTAGTAACATGATTGGACAAGTAACTAGTTTTACATTCAAAAATTTTGGTCTTTTAGACATAGCTAATATTCCAAGGCAACCTCAAGCCCTTACCTACCACTAACTATGTTAAAAATCTCCCTAAGTTTTAGGGAAACAATGCCATCAATGCACATAACCATATTTAATTATTTTTGAAGGTGAGGATGAGGGAGTTGAGCATGAAGATGTTTGTTTCTACACTTGAGGGAGATGCACGTGATTGGTACAAGAGTCTCTCGGAAAATAACATCTAGAGGTTGAATCCATTTTTCAAGAAAATCTTAGAGAGATGGGGCGACAAACACAATATCTCTTTCATCCTTAGAAATTTTACTGATATTAATAAAAAACATAATGAAATTATGTTAGAATTCAATACTCCTTTTGCAAAGGCTTATCATAGAATTCCTACTACTCTTAGACCTAACATTGATTATCCTTTGATTTCATATGTAGAGAAATTTGATGGAATTCTTCATGCTTTGATCAGGAAAAAGGAGCCCACCACATTGAATGATGATTATCAGGTGGCCATGACCACAAAGAAAAACCTCGCCTTGGCCTCTAAAACAAAAATGTCACTTATTTTGTTGGTGTATCCTCAAGATAGGAGAACCTCCAACCACCCTGCGCAACCATTTCCTGAATCTAAACATGAGGAGGGACCTTCCAAGGATGCAAACCTCGAGCTAGTAAACGACCTGAGAAATAGGTTAGTGCAGATAGAAAAAAAAAAATTCAAAATCAGTTGGTTATCTCTCAACCTAAACCCATCAACCAAAGAAAGCCTTACCAGTATCCCAAGAGGAATGAGGAGCACAAAGTCCCAACACAAGAACTCAAGACAAACTACATTGACTATGTCTCATCCCCTCTATATTGTCGAGCTTGTGAACTTCCTCATGGTGAATCCTCCTATGTTATCTTTTCCCAAACATGCCACATGTATGAGCAAGAGAAGGAATAGCCCTTCGGTACCCCAGACAATACCTTGAACATTGTGGCCTAATTTGAACCAATAGAGGACTTTGATGCTTTCCTTGCCTTAGATGTGACTAGAGATAAACCTCATAGCACCTTTCAAATCCCACAAAGCAGTAGAAATCCTTACAACATCAGTTTCATCCCTTGTCATCTCGGCCTGTGACTCAAGAAGACATCTAGAAGGCCAATGAAGAAGAAGCATTCATAGTTTCATAGATCAGTCAGTAGTACGCATGCAAGGGTAAAACTAAAGTTCCACCATCTTTTCCTAGAGGTGAGGTTCTTACTACACAGGTAAGAAAAACAACTCCACCTCCTTTATTTCCCATTCCATTTCCAACTCGATTAGAAGCACCCCATTTTTCATTAGAGAATGAGCTCTCTAAAGCCAAGATTCCTTTTCCTTTAAAGGAGATAATGCACATGCCTACTCACAAAGATATTTCTTACATATTTTTAGGGATTAAGAGTGATTTTAGCCTTTCATATGAGTGTCCATAGGTTTTTCTTGGCCTTAGTAAGGAAAACAACAATCCTACCCATTTTTATTCTTCATTGTTGGTTAATGGTCTCATTTTGCGAAACTGCATGCTAGATTCCAGTGCGTCTAACAATATCATCACTCTTAAGGTTATGCGTGAGCTTGGATTACAGATTACCAAGCCTTGTTGGAACGTGCAGGCAATAGATGCTAGGGAGGCACCCTGTTGTGGGGTTATCAAGGATTTGCAGGTAACCCCAAAGAGAACTTTAGTCATGGATGTGCTAGTCATAGTTTTCCCAACATAGTGAGGTATGCTTATTTTGAGACAGTGGTCTGCAGATGTGGGGGGTTCCATGCAGATGGACTTTATATCTTATACATACATTCCTATCTCCCAGGTTGAGAAGGTAAGAATTTTTAGAAAACCAAATACCTTTCACAATGTTTAGGATCCTCGTTCGAGAGACAACGATTACCTTTACCCTGGCATAAAATATCAAGAGGCACATGAGACTAATTTGGGTGCGTACATGCTTTTAGAGGTTCCTGAAACACCTATGCCTTTTGTACCAGAGAATGAACTTCAACACTCAGAAGTATGGTCCATGACTTTTGATGGCGTGAGTTCACAAAAGGGATCAGGTGTTGGAGTGGTCAGCATTGCTCCTTCAGGTATGATATTTCCATTTTCTTCATGTTTAGAGTTTTATTGTACTAACAACATGGCAGAGTACGAGGCTTTGTTATTTGATTTATGGAAATCTAGGAAGATCGGTATCAAACTACTGAAGGTGGAAGATGATTCTAAGCATATCATGAATCAGGTAACAATGAAGTGTGAAGCTCGGAACCAACAACTGAAAAAGTATAGACATGAAGTGTGGGATGAGATTGAGTGTTTTGATACATTTAAAGTTTTAGAACTCTGAATGAAAAGGATGATTCTTTGGAAACTATTGCTACCTTGTTTACACTTTATATGACCAACCCTTACATTATACATTCAGTTGAGGTTTCTTTTCGTCCTTATGTTCTGGATAACATAGGCTCTTGGTAGGTTTTTGAATATGATAGACATATTTTGAATTTCTTAAATTTTGCTAATGAGTTTTCTAATCACAACATTGATGAGATATAGGAGGGTGAGAAGATCCCAATGATTCAACTGAAAAGTAACAATATTCCAAAGGGCTTAGTACCATTAGAACAATTATTTGATAGCTTAGATACTTTTCAAGGAACTAATAAATATTCCATTGATGATCAGGTTCAAGAGGTGAACATTGGCAGTAGGGATACCCCAAGGACCATTAAAATTGGAAAGGCATACACATCACACGAGAAAATCAAAATTGTTAAGCTAGTGAGAGAGTATAGGGATGCATTTGCATGGTCTTATGACGAGCTCAAAGCATATGACCTGAATATCATTAACCATGCAATAACACTATTAAAGGACATCAAAACTTTCAAAAAAAGATTGAGATACATGAATCCAAAGGTGGTGCCCACAATTCAGAAGGAACTATAGAGGTTGTATGAAGCAGGTATCATTGAACCGATCAGGTATTCTCACTAGGTAGCCAATTGTGTACTGGTGAGGAAAACATCATGTGAGATTCACATTTGTATTGATTTCAGAAATTTAAATCGTGCGTGTCTCAAGGATAATTACCCCTTGCCTGGCATGGAACATATTCTTCGGGAAGTGACTAGATTAGGTATGATGTCTATGCTAGATGGTTTCTTTGGTTACAATCAGGTATTGGTTGACACACATGACATGTATAATACTTCCTTCATTACTCCTTGGGGAACTTATTCATATATTTGTATGCCTTCCGGTTTGATGAATGTTGATGCAACTTCACAACGTGCTATGGATTATGCTTTTTCAGATTTTTTTTTCAAATTCATAGTAGTATATCAAGATGATTTGACATTTTATTCCAAGACTAGAGATGATCATGTTTCTCATTTACGAAAGTTTTTTGACAAGTGCAAGTCTCTTGGTATCTCTCTTAACCCGAAGAAGTCAATTCTTCAGGTGTTTGAGGGAAATTTTCTCAGGAGCATTGTGTATAAGGAATATTGAGTAAGGATAGACCCTGAAAGGATCAAAGGCATCATGGATATTTCACTCACATCTAGTCAGAAGGACATCCAATCATTTTTCGGTAGGATCAACTTTTTGAGGCATTTTGTGCCCAAGTTTGCAGAGATAGCCAAGCCCATATATGATATGATGAAGAAAGATCATAACCTCAAGTGGATTGATGAAGCCAAAAAGGATTTCAATGATATCAAACAGGATTTGTGTCACACACGTGTTCTCTTTATTCCCGATTATGCTAAATATTTTCAAATTTTCTCCTTTTCTTCTGATTCAACTATGGTTGTTGTGTTATTGCAGAAAAATGAATATGCATTAGATAAACCCATAGCCTTCATGAGTAAGGCCTTAAATGAGAAGAATTGGACTAAAAAATAATGGAGAATAAATCTTATTCTCTCGTAACGGGGTTGGCCCACTTTAGACCTTACTTTTGGAACTCACACATCATTGCCTATGTTCCCCACCCCATGGTCAAAGAAATTTTGGTTCAAAAGGATTGTAATGGAACCAGGGGGAGGTGGATCACTAAGATTCAAGAGTATGAATTAGAAGTGAGGCATACCAAATTGGTAAGGGGCCATGGTTTAAGAAGGATTATGGCATAGAATAATTTGGAGGCTATCGAGAATAGGCAGGTAAGTGCTCAGGTAAATATCTTAATCGATTCATTTAGGGGTTCAGATTGGTATCAACATATCATTTTATATTTGGAGAATTTTTCTTTTCCCCCTAAATTTAATAAGACGGAGAGGACATCTTTAGAGCTTCGGGCTTCAAAGTACTATGTGTAACAGGGACGATTAGAATGAAGGATTCATGTAGGGGTCATCTTGCCTTATGTGGACTTGGATGAGTCCAAGGATCTCTTAAAGGAGCTTCATTTTGGAGTATGTGGTGGACACTTTTTTTCTCGAAACAGCTCTCATAAGATTATGCGCACATGCTATTATTGGCCAACACCTTTTAGAGATGCACACTCTTTTGTCCGAGCATGTGAGGCATGCTAGAGATTTGAAGGAAAACAAAAGATTATTGCTTTTCATTTATATCCAATCATTGTGGAGAATCATTTCCAATAGTGGGGGCTTGAATTTATTTGGAATTTTTCACAAAGTTCCAGTGCAGGTCATACATGGATATTAGTAGCCACCGATTATTTTACCCGATGGGTGGAAGCAATTCCACTTAGAACATCTTCCAGTGCTACTATTGTCAGGTTTTTGGAGGATAGTATCCTCACTAGATTCGGTGTCCCACAGAAGATTACAACTAATAATGTTAGTGTATTCCGATCAGTTGAGTTATTGGCCTTTTGTTCTCAATATGGTATTACTCTGGCTCATGCATTCAATTACTACCCACAAGGAAATGGTTTAGCAGAATCGAGTAACAAGAGTTTGATTAGGACAATCATAAAGACAATTGGGGACAACAAAAGAGCTTGGGACAATTGTCTCAAATTTTCTTTATGGGAAGACCGAATCACATGGAACAGATCAAATAGTAAGAGCCCTTTTGAGTTGGTATATGGATTAGATGCAGTTTTACCCATCAACATGGAATTTCCTGCATATAAGCTATTGGGACAGTTCTCCACCAACAAGGAAAAATTGAAGAACCGTATTGATGAGTTGGTGCAGCTGGAGGAAGATAGACTTATGGCCTATACACAGTTTACAGATTATCATGCACAGGTCAAAAGGGTATTTGACAGAAAGGAAAAGGGAAAGTATTTTTAGGTTGGTGACAAGAAAAATGAAAAACCATGTTTCCATGACAAGTTTGACAGTCTTTGGTTGGGTCCATACATCATTGATTCATTAGTAGGGCCTAACACTTTTCAGCTGGCTGATTCAGAGGGTGAAATTATAGGGATTCCTATTAATGGGAAGTGCTTAAAGTTCTTTTTCCAATGAGGGACGTAGTCTCAAACAATTTTTATTTTATGGGCTATGTTAGAGTAGGTTAGAGTAGGTATTCTCCTTTTCGCATTGGTCATTTATGCTTGCTGATTTTTTACATTTTTAGGACAACAAATTTACTTTCCCTTACAAGTGTCTTTCATTCCAGTATTTACTTTTAGTCTTTGAATATGTGTCACTGATTTTTCCCTAGTCATGTTAGCATGTGGTTGAGTCTTCTATGTCTTTCTTTTTCTTCAATAAATGGCTATCCATAACTGTTATTCTTGGGTAAGAATTTCAATGTCTATATTACGCATGTCAAGCCTTTGTGTCTATCAACTAGAGTGAGCCTAGATGGGGGTTCCATTTTTAATTATCCTCGAAGTATTGAGCCTTTAGGATGGGTATTTTGAGGAGACATAGGAGTTCCTTGAGTCATCTTATGTCTTGTATCCTCATCTCTCATCATTCAGTATTCCTCTTCGAGTCAGTCACCCCTTTGTCCAGCATAGGGATGTGGTACCTGGTTCTTTCATATTTATGTTTTTGACTTATCACTTCGAGTTGAGAGAAGAGAGACCTTATTACTCTTTTTTTCAGAAGGTTATCTTGTATCGACTTCAACACATTATCTACATATGACCCAAAAGTAGAGCACCTTAGTAGTCGTTAGCCTCATTGGAGGTTATTTCGCATCTGACAAGGATGAACATCATTGGGCCTTGATTGGATGATCCTTTTCATTGTTCGACTTTAGAACATATTTCATAGTGTCAGGTTGTGCTCATACCTTAATACACATTGAAATTATTGGTGGTGTTCCTTCACACTTCACAGGTGTTTACATTATTGACATATGATGAAGTGACTTTCTCCCTTGTGTCGACATCAACACATTTACCGTAGGGAGGAGTGTACATCATTGGGTGGTGGAAGGTAGCATATTTGGATGAGAATCCTTGGTCTTTAGTTTTCTATGGGAGGATTATATACTTCGACTCCATGGCCCATTGGACAGGCTTTGGTACTACATGTCATCTTAGAAGTTGTTCTTCATCAGATTGCAGGGCCCTTTTGTCATCCTTACACACAGTTATAGGGGTATTTTTGGTACACATTCCTCAGTTCATGGAGCATCATTTGATTATATGGACACATATATTCTTATGGTTCTCGACATCCCATAGGGGGATCTCGTCCTCTTGAGTCGCCATTAGTAACCCCTATATTTTCACCCTTGAAAGTATTGAGGGTTAAGAGCCAACAAAAAGTACTTTAGTTTGCATACTCAGATTTTCCTAGGGATTTAGCAATTATGCTAAGTAGGAGGATGGTTGAAACACGAGGAAGGTACATGATTAGTACATGGTTACTTAGTTCAAGAGTCATAGTCTACTTGGTTTACATGCATTTGTGTGAGAGAGATGTATACATGTGTTGATATTTTTTCGGAGGCACAGTTTGAGTGGGTCTCCTGATAGTTTGGGAAAGTTCAAAGCATACAGTATGAGTCCTTGCAGGATTCTAGACCCGATGAAACTTTTTTGGGCGACATGCAGAAAATTTATCTTTTAGCAGGTTTTGCTCTAGGCCCCAGATTCAGATTCTGAGAGTGCAATATTGATCCTTAAGACATCCAGAGTTCTTTGGAAATTTTTCCACATGATGTCACCCAGATTTCTATTTTTAGCAAGTTGATAAGCATGGCATGCATGATAGTTCTGATGGAATATTCAGACCCCTTGCAGAAAGATGAGATGAATGAGTATAAATTCAAGGGTATTCAAAATACTTTCTGTTTTTAGCAGTATGTATGTGGAAAATTTTCTAAAAATAGAACTAGGAATCTATTTTTAGAGAACCCTATTTTTAGAGGTTCTATTTTTCGATGTTCTATTTTTAGATGCCTCTGTATTTAGCAGGTCCATTAATTATCCATGCAATTCTAAGTGGAAGCCTCTAAGGTCGACATGTGGCAGTGATGTGGAATCCACCTAGGATAGGGCACATATTCCTAAAATTGGACATATGATAATTAATTTATGATGGAAGGAGAGGTTGCATGATTTTCCTAAAATTATCTCCCCCGTGCACTCATGCACCCACTCTAAACTTAGACTCTATTTTTACCCCCTTCATGCATCCCTATTTCTTCCTTTGGATGTGCACCCTCACTAGCTATATATTGGAGGCTTGCCTTGGCTTATTTCATTGGTTCTTGCAATAGCAACATAGTGTCTCTCTCATTCTCTTCTCTCTTTCCCTAGTCTAGTGGCTCCTCTTTGAGAAAAGTAGTCATTCTATTGGTTGTAGGCTTGTCAAGTGCGCTGCAATCATCTCTCTTAGAATTTTTATCAATAAAGATGTGTGTGCTTTTCATTCAAGCCTCTTTTCTTGGAGATATTATGGTAAATTTGTAATCTGATATGTCATTTTCTGAACTGTTTATCATGATTAGTTTCGATCATTTTGAATAGTTTTCATCTTCTTTCTAGTCTATCTGCAAGTTCCAAGTGTATTTGATCAACTTTTTCCATTGTTTTGGATCTCTTTACATGTTGTCCAAGACAAAAACAACTCACTGATTTTTTAGTTTTAACTCATAAATCAGACCTTAGATCATCTAGCAAGGTGCTTTCATTATGCCTAGAGGCTAGCAAGCACTATCCCGAACAAAGAGAGGTTTAGACCATGACATATGGGATATTAATTTCTCCTTGAATTAGCCAAGTTTTTTACCATTGTCATAACAGGTTTATCAGCTCAGATTGGAGGGTAGAAATTTGTGCTAACACACTGACATGAACTTTGTTCAAGGTTCTCTTTATGGGAGACTTTGGAGTTGGGAAATCATGTCTCCTTCTGATATTTGTAGTGATTTTTATTTCTTATCAAATCTATGGATATGATTATGAAATTATTATATTCATAAATGTCAAGTTTGGGAGCGAATTTTTACATATAATGCTAATGTTTTGGGATAAATTAGTTGTGCACTTATAAAACTACTACCTATCCTGTATTCTAGGATGGTGAAAAATGTTTGATTATTTTCTTTTTAAGGAGAAATGGTAAGATTTCTTAGTATGCTAATGGATTGGTTTTCATCTTCGTTGTAGGATTATTCTTATCTAGATAAATACATTAGGATAATAGGATTTAAATTTGTAAGTGATTTTGATGGCTTGTATACTAAATCAAATATTTTTCTTTTTTTTCAATATTTAATTATATTCTATTAATAATATAAAATGGTTAGTATTTATTTTTAGAAGTTTTTATTTTGTAAGTTATATGTATGAACGATTTATGATTCATCAATTTATGTTTTATTAAAAAAATTGAATAGTGGAGTAGGATGGAAAGATGATCAAGCTTCAAATTGTAAGTGATATTCCTAGAGTAAGTAGTGAGTATATAGGAAATATTGTATTTGAGTGGAATTGACTCGAGCTTGTGAAATTAAATATGTTGTAGGATGGTAGGAAATGCATATTCTTGCGAATGCATATCAATATTAAAACACTTATTTGTACCTATCTATCCTTAAAATTTTGTCATATATCTATTTATGTCAAATAGGTTTATTATAACTATTGGACTATAACATTGTTTAACCTAAAGTGGAGGTCAATTTAGATCTAATTCTAGTAGTTTTATTTAGATCCAATTTATAGTAGTTTCTTTATTTTTGTTTGTTAGATTTATATAGGAAAAGCATTTGTGTTATGTGAATCGCCATTATTACATTGATTCCTTTAGTTCTTTCAATTTTGAATAAATTTCTTTTGATGTTTTTTAAATTGTAATTCCCTCTTTTTACATATATCCATTGAACCCTGCACTTCTAGAGACATTTCTTAGAGATTAAATTAATTCTTTTAAACCTTTTTATAATTTGTTTTTCTTAATCTTAGATTCATATGACTTAGATACCAACCTCTAGTGGTGGTTATTTCATGATGATAGTATTTGTAGATGGGGAATTTGAAGGTTGTCTATAACATGAGGTGGCACAATCTTTTTTCTAGGTGGGGTGAGAGGTGTTTGACCTTGATAATATTGTTTTTTGGGGTTACTCCAAGGGTGTTTACACCATGTTTTTGGTGCTTCGTGAGATTTGGAATACATGGTATATATCTATTCCCTAGATGGTCATGGATGGATTGATGCATGGGAGTTTTTTCATGGAGGATTTTCAAGGTGGAGATAACTTTCTTAGTGATTGTTTCACCTTGGACGCCCTTCATTGTGGATATATGGAGAGTTCACTTTCTTGGAGAGTGACCTACTTGGGAGGAGGAGAATTGTGCACCCTAGAGGAGGGAATTAATCCATAGATAGTGTGGGGTTACTTGGATTATCATTTGGAATCTCGGAGTTGGATCAAGGATGTTTAGGCTATGACAATATTCTTGTAGGGATCAATTTACCTAGTGGAGGATTGCAAAGGAGTAATGTGGAATTAACTTGAGTACCTTATATTGGATATATTATTGTGTATGGCATACCCTTGGAGCA
>ML807222.1:116287-128669 GCA_009831015.1 Picea engelmannii
CTCTCTCTCTCTCTCTCTCTCTCTCTCTCTCTCTCTCTCTCTCTCTCTCTCTCTCTCTGATTTTATAAGGTTTCTTTGTCTTCATGAAGTATCTTGGACAATCTTGGAAGTCTAAGGTTAGGTTTTATCCCCTAGAGGTATGAGATTAAGGTTTTGTCATAAAATCCTAGGGTTCCTTTCTTGAAGAAGGTTAAGACAAGATGATGACTTACCTTGGAGGATTTTGTAATGATTCTTTCATGTTGGAGCTCCTTGGTTGAGATAGGGTTTTCATGTTTTACATAGCTATGGTTTTGGAGAGCTAGTGAACTTATACCAGACTTGAAAGAAGGATAGGGTATGTACATTTACTTCATCTTAAGCATATCACTAAAGTTTTAAACTATCCTAAACCTATGCATTTATATATTTTATTTCATATGTGTATGTTTTTCATGTATTTTCACACACACACACACACACATATTTCATTTTCATTTCATGTATTTTTCATGATATAGACATCGTTATATTTCTTTTGTAAGTTATATAAAAGTGATTTTTCATATTTTATTTATGTGGGATGAGTTTCCCTAGAGGGACAAAACTTATCCAAGTTGTTAGGTATCTTTTATTCTTGGATTTATTAGAAGATATGGATATTATAAAGTTAAATATTGTACTCTTTCCACTTATGTTTATAATCTATTTCATAATTTCCCTAAGGATAAAAAATCATAGGGTTAAGGTCTAGGAAACCTTTAGTCAAAGAGATGAAATTTATATTTTGCATTATAAGTTAAAGAGTGCAGAAATTTTTGTATGGTATGATTAGAGATTGTTGTGGTTGAGATCACTCTAAGTATAAGATAGAGTTGGTATTCAGTTGAAATATTACTTGGGAGAGGTATTTCATATTTTTGATGTTGTGGGGTTTCAAACCGTGTGTTTATTAAGAGAAGCACCTTGACCCTTCAAAGGGATTTTTCTACTTCAAATATTTATGATTTTTTGCACCTGAGACTTGTTTAAGATGTGTAAGATGAATATTAGCCTCAGAGTGTACTAGCTCCAATGAGAAAGGATAATTTTTTTTGCATCTCAAGATTTTCAGAATTTGCATCAAAATCAACTCTCCAATTCTTTAAGAAGAGGGCATGGGATCCCTAGCTCCAATGAGAAAGGAGAATATTTTTTTGCATCTTCAACATAGTTAATAATACAAACCATCCATCCCTTTCCAAGGATAAGGATTTGAGGGACACAACCAATTTTATGTGTGAAATTGTCTACCATACATATCTTGAGGGTTTCAATTGATATTATTTTACTAGCAAAGTGCCACACTAATGCCACATCCTCCATTTCCTCCATTTCATGGATCTTGATCCCTTCTCCCATGACCAAATTCGTCTCTTATTCCTTGTATTTTATGTATATTATATTCTTCTAGTGCTTTTCCATCCCTTCTGCACCTTTTCACACTATGTTTGTGTCCAAATCCAAATTGGGAGAAATTATAATCATCAGAAAGATTGAAATATTTCATCATATGAAAACCCCATCCAAGTGTAAATTAGAGTCCAAATATGGGTGAAAATTAGAGCTAATGATTATTCCCATCACATGATCACTCTCATTAATGAAATGGGTGGAGCTAGGAGACAAACTAAAATAATGAGTGATTTCCTCCATGTCATACGATGGAGGGTAAATGAGCAGATCCATCTATGATTTAGAACTTTGCAAGCCATCCAACATACACATGTTAAAATCATGATGTGAAATGATGTGTTTGCGAGGTAAAATAATTGAGTGATAATGTCTATGAGTTTTGGGAGCCAATATCCTTAATGATTGAACCTAATACTTCCATGTTTTCCTCTTCTAGTGGTCATGCTTCCTTCTTTGTTGGGATTGATGTAGGGAGACTAAAAAACCTTCCAAAATGCTTTTACAAAGACCAAATATGCCATCCTCTAAATGGGTTCTATGTATAGTTCATGTGTTCCTCATCCATTATCCAGGAGATGTTGACAAGGGAAACTAGAAATTACAGGTGTAGGTCTAACCAAGGTTCTGCCTCGATTGTGGAAAGACTAAACAAGAAAATCCCTAACTATAGAACAAACCCTAGCCATAGATCTATCTTCCTCCATCATCAATCACAATATTATTTATTTAGTTAACTTTTCCTTTTATAACTATATTTCATAAACTAGAATTTTTATTTTTTCATACTTAAATAAAATGCATTTGCTAAATCATCCATTTTTATATGCTTATTCGACCATATTTAAGTGTATAATTTGACAATTATCACCAATATCTTGGGTGCCATGATCCTCAATTCCCTTCAAGAGTTACCTTTTAGTAAGTACCAAGGGTGCCATGTTCACAGTTCACATAAACCCTTTAAGGATCCAACTTTCTTGGTGGGGGAAATGGTTCAACTATTGAGACCCTGTTAACTTAACTTTGTCAGTAACTTGTTGATATACTAATGGTCAATGAGGAATAAGGTTATGACTTTATTTCCTTCCTCTTAACCATACCTTGTGAATGGCCAAATCTGTGGCCTACCCCTCATGACATTGTGTAACCTCTAAGTAAAAGTGTCACCTAATTTTCAACCATGGTCATGGAAAATGAATGCTAGTAGGTGGAAATATGAAATTTGTTCCTTTTGTCCTAATGGTATTGTGTACACTTCCATACAACCCTTACCCATATTGGATTGATCAACAAACATGTTCCATGTGCCTGCACACACTACAATCAAAGCATCAAATTGTTCCATAACCAAAATAAAGCACAATATTAACCATATAACATATTATAATACCACCGCGGGGTGTAGAACAGTCAGTGATGGAGTGTACTGTTAAGACACTCTGTTATGTGAATTCATCCATTCAAAACCATCTACTTACCTTGTGTGTCGCATGAGGGGTTGTGTTGGCATGCTTGGAGGTTATAGTGGTAACAATCGAAATACTCGACCCTGTGTCGCGCGAGTATGAGGTCGACTAGTTTTTTATTCCGCCATTAAATATATATATATATATATATATATATATATATATATATATATATATTATAATACCCTAACTCAATTTGGACTCCAATATATTGTTGATGAAATCCCACATCAATGTAACTTATGGCATTCTTGTCATACCAAACAATGTACACCTATGGAATTCCTATCATACTAGGAAAACCATTAGTAGCATATGAAAGTATTTAACATTTTTCATTTCAAAGTGTCATAATCATATGGATCAACAACGTCATCCATTTCATATTAATTTATTTTTAATCCATCCATGTTATCATCAAAACATTTAAATGAACCCGTTCAAAATCATCACTTAAAGCCAATCAAATAATTAAATTTTTTCAGTTTCATCATGATAATACAAGTCAATAAATCAGGTATTTTGTAAACAAATTCTCTTAAATAATAAGATCCACTTTTTCAAACAACTAGAAATAGATGGGGCACCACATCACCTTTCTTTGTATTTGTATTTCATAATCGAGAAGAAGAAAACAGGGCATAATCTTCACCTTTTGTCTAGGTTTTTCTAATATTGGGTTTTCTTGGATACATCTTGTTCTCATCGTGTAGTATTTTCTTTAGCTTCTTTGACTTTAGTTTTTTTTTATTTCATTATCATGTGTGCTAAACTAGTAAAATTTAACCTTGATATTAAATAAAAAAAACACATGAAAATAATTTGCAGCAACTTGTAAGATCTATTGTGACGAACTATTCTAATGGAATTTCCTTAGAATTTTACATATCAAGAACAAAAGGGTGAACACAAAAGACAAAACACCAAACCCCAAAAAAATTCCAACAATAAAAGTAAATATATAGAACCATGGAATATTTATTGGGTGATACTATAACTACTACAAAGTTTTACTTATTTGGAGTTGTTAAACATGACCTCAAAATTGAGTGTCTTCTTGTGAAGATACCTTGCTTCGTTTTTCCTACACTATTGTTGCAACATTCAACATATCTATATCAACATTGAAATTTTCACTTCATATACCAATTACAGACATAACCAATTTACAAGGGTCATATTTTATTAGCTTACAAGAGAAGATAACACAAAAAAATATCATTTCCAATGAGATGTGTTTTATAGGAAAAATGTGGGTAACCAAAATTGATACTCAACTTTGTCAAGTTTTTTCAAAAAAAAACATTTTCTCTTTCTAGAGGGGGATAAACCATATTGGTTAGTAATTCATAACATTTTTTTATTGAGGATATAGTTAGGTGAGGTTGTATGTGATTGGAACCAACATAGAACTATCTAAACCCTATATCTATCAAGTGTAGAGATAGATAAAAAAAAAATTGAGGTACAACATTTTGTAGTAAAATTTTCACTCTATAAAAGATTTGTATACCTCAAAAAATTTGAACCTTCTCAATACTTGATATATTAATCATGTACCAATAATATTTAATAATACTTATATTGTAAAAAAAATCTCATTAATATAGATCGCTTTATTTTTTATTTTATTATTTCTAAATAAATTAGACTCTATATTTGTATTATAA
This sequence comes from Picea engelmannii, assembly GCA_009831015.1. Lineage (NCBI taxonomy): Eukaryota > Viridiplantae > Streptophyta > Pinopsida > Pinales > Pinaceae > Picea > Picea engelmannii. Next base: position 120,858 of record ML807222.1, read on the forward strand.
AAGAATTTGTATTGTAAAAAAATTAGCTAAATTCCTTTTGATTTATTATTTCAAAATAAGTTGAGATTCTAGTTATTGGTCACTATCTCTGAGAAGACCCTATTATTTCCTTTTGTCTTGGTCCATACCCAAAAAAAATTAAAATGCTAGACTTTAATTTTCCTAGGGTTTGAAGAAGATGTTTATTTGATTGTTATTTTTAAATAAAATTATCTGGAACCCTAACACCTTATTTCTATCATTAATAGAGAAATAAAAATAAAAATAATAATAAATAAACATCACGTTAGTCGGTTCTTGATGGTGGGGGCATTGTTGTGTGTAGTTGACAATGTTAATGCAAGGTAGTCTATCACTGATTCATTTGTTCCACACATTATCTAACTTGAATGTGCCCTCATTATGTGTACCTATTTGTCAGAACACCTCTCATATTCCCATTCAGAATAATTTTCAAGTGTTTCGTAGAATAGTGAATTAACACAAGAAGTTGTCGAGGTTATGCGAGTTCTTGGAGACCATAGTGTTTTTCTTTGGTTTCTACATAATTTAGAGCATTTAAATGGCTTCATTTGCTAACCCAATCGACTCATTTTCCTCTTAGAGTGTCTTTAACCTTTTTGAAAACCACGTGGAACCCACTTCGAATCACCCAGCTTGGAAGCCCCTGCACACTATTGTTATTGCTTTCTCATTATTTTAATGCCCAAGACTGTGTTTACTACATTGCATTGATGGTTTAAAGGCCATGTCTCTTTGTTATTATTGGTGTCAACCAAATGGAGGAGAATAATTGTGTTTTGAATCATTTTCGATATGGAATGAAAAAAAATAAAAAATTGTTTGAATGGAGTTTTTATTTATTTAAAAGTAAATAAAAAAAATTATATTTGTTTAGGGAAAAAAGCTTTATGTTAACGTTTTCTTTGGAGATGAGAAACATTTGCAGAAAAACCAAAAATACTAATGATATTTAGTTTATTTTTATCCATATAGTCGGTTAATACTAACACACATTTTTTAGAAAATAAGTTTAGAGTGGGAACAAATATAATTTTTTAGATAATTGTACTCATGCGTCCACTCTAAATTTAGACTTTATTTTTACCCCCTTCATGCGTCCCTCTTTCTTCCTTTGGATGTGCATCCTCACTAGCTAGATATTGGAGGCTTGCCTTGGTTTATTTCGTCGATTCTTGTAGTAGCAGCATAGTGTCTCTCTCATTCTCTTCTCTCTTTTTCTAGTATAATGGCTCCTCTTTGAGCAAAGTAGTCATTGTATCAATTGTAGGCTTGTCAAGTGTGGTGCAATCAACTCTCTTGGAAGTTTTATCAATAAAGAAGTGTGTGTTTGTCATTCAAACCTCTTTTCTTGGCGATATTATGGTAAATTTGTAATATGATATGTCATTTTCTGAACTCTTTATCATTGTTAATTTTGATAATTTTGAATAGTTTTCATCTTCTTTCTAGTCTTTCTTCATTGTGCTAACCCTGTAGGTTCCCTCCAAGTGTATTTGATCAACTTTTTCCACTATTTTGGACCCCTTTACACGTTGTCCAAGACAAAACAACTCGTTGATCTTTTAGTTTTAACACAGAAATCAGACCTTAGATTGGTGAACAAGGCGTTTTCATTGTGCCTAGGGACTCCTCCCACAGGCTAGCAAGAACTAGCTCGAACGGAGAAGGGTTTAGCCTATGAAATATAGGGCTATTTCTCCTTGAATTAGACAAGTTTCTTACTGCTTTCATAACATGTTTACTAGCTCAGATTGGAGGGTAGAAATTTGTGCTAACAAATTGGTTTCATTGTCGGGGATGCAAGCCTTGGCAGATGACATTCGGTGAGTTTTTATTTATTATTTTACTTTATTTTTCTCACCTGGCGACTCCAAAGGATACATGGGCGACTTCACATGGGACCATGCGTAGATCATCTCGGTTCGACCCCTCACAAGGGATTTACTCATCCCTAAGTGATCTGGAGCACCTATTCCAGAGTAGTTCTTGTGTGACTCCTACAACTAGTCCTTCCCTCATAGTGGGTACATTTGTTCTTCAATCAGTCTAGGTATCTATACCATTTACTTCTGCAACCCCCAACAATGTGGTAGATACTTTGGCACCTCAGGTATCATCCTTCCCTTCCTCGACTCCTTTGGTTATAGTTCCAAGTCATAGCCCTTCGATTATTTCATGTTCATCATCTGCTTCAAGTTCTAGTAACATGGTTAGACAAGTAAATAGTTTTACATTCAAATTTTTTGGTCCTTTAGACATAGCTAATATTCCAAGGCAACCTCATGCCTTACCTACCACTAACTATGTTAAAAATCTCCCTAAGTTTCAGGGAAACAATGCCATCAATGCACATAACCATATTGAATTATTTTTGAAGGTGAGGATGAGGGAGTTGATCATGAAGATGTAGCTATGAAGATGTTTGTTTCTACACTTGAGGGAGATGCACATGATTGGTACAAGAGTCTCCCAAAAAATTCCATCTAGGGGTTGAATCCATTTTTCAAGAAATTATTGGAGAGATGGGGCGACAAACACGATATCTCTTTCATCCTTAGAAATTTTACTGATATTAATAAAAAATAGAATGAAATTATGTTAGAATTCAATACTCATTTTGAAAAGTCTTATCATAGAATCCCTACTACTCTTAGACCTAACATTGATTATCCTTTGATTTCATATCTAGAGAAATTTGATGGAATTCTTGGTGCTTTGATCAGGAAAAAGGAGCCCACCACATTGAATGATGATTATCAGGTGGCTATTGTTAGCGATATTTCTTGTCTCGGGACAAGAAATAGAAACAAGACAGCGAAAATCTCGAATCCCCGAGAGTCAATAGGGACCGTCCATCTGGAAAGGACGCGTGGTAGGAGATCAGTGTTATTGGGGAGGGTCCCGACAGGGAAGCGTCCATCGGAGTTGAAGCCATTGAGATATCGGAGATCCTGGGAGCGAGAGTTTTGTGCATTGCAAAATCGCAATACACGATTTCCCGATTGTGACAAAGGTGGACCCCAGAAGAGGTCACGCGAGAAAAGGACGGGTGGCAGGCGAAATCAGGATTCGGCATATCGCAAGTCCCGTGGACTTATGCTTTTTGGCATCGAAAAGTGTCGAAACTCCGACGGAGGTATAGGGCTGCGGTCTTATGAGGGATGGTCGTATGGACGAAAGAGCCTAGTCAGGAGGGCTAGTGCATAGAAAGGCGCTCATCGAAGAATCATTGATCGGGAGTTCAAAGGGTCAAGAACTCTTGATAATGGGGAATGCAAAACCCTGAAACCCGATACGAAGTCGGGGAAAAGTCACGGTGAAGTACAGGAGACCGCGAGGAAAGAAGAAGAGACCTGTGGATTGGGTCGGGTTTTCATCAGGGATTCCATTCAAGGATCTAAAAGCTGCTTCGACTCAGCAGAAAAGGAGAAAGAGGGTGGGTGAAGCCTCGCGTCACCCATTTATTGCAAAGTATGGAGGTCACGGCTGAAATTTACCCAGGAGGGTCCCTTGTACCAGTTCTCTTCAGGAAAGCCACGCCGATTCTCCAACTCACCAGAGGAACCTTCACACGCCAGCTTAATATTCAAAGGGCTCAGCTACCCCCTGGCGCGAGCCATGCTGAATTAAAGAGGCGTATGATAGGGGAGCAGAGGATAGATTTGATTGAGGTAGACTGACAGCCCATCCTGATAGAGAAGCTCCTCAACGTCAAGCATTGAATTCATGATATGATCGCGCCTTCTGGGCCTGAGTCAGTTCCAAGTATATGTAGGCATTTTCGCCATTTTGTAGAGGTATCGATGGTTGAGCAGAGATCCCGGTTGTAAATTTTTAATGAAGCATTGTTGCTCTGGTTATGTATGAACTTTTGAGACTTCTTGCCTTATGGACGCCAGTTTGTTTCATGTCTTTGTTCACACTGTGTTAGAGTAGCTCGGAATTGGAGGATCCAGTCGAGCTATAGCTATTATAGGATGATGTTGTAATGGATCACTGTAATAGTTGCACTGTCTCTAATCAGTTCTTGTGATTTCCCCAGCGCTAAGTGACTTGGAATTGGAGGATCCAGTCAAGTCCCCTTTCAGTTTCTTGAGACCCTGAACCAAGCGGGTCTTGCTTTCAGAGTCTTTCTTCTGTAAACTACCGAAATCCTATTGCCCAAGTTGTTTGTTCACTTTTCCTACTAAGTCTTCCACCTGTTCATCCTATAATCAACCCACTGGCTGAAGTTCGGATTCCAGACCTCCTTTGGTCTTTACATACCAGACCCAGTCCCTAAGTTAGAATGATATTCCCTTGAGTCTTTACCTCCATTTGATCATCCTTTTAAAACAAATCGTGACACTAAATTGATGGGTGTCGGGCTCTGCTCCTGCAAGCAATCCAGGAGTGACTTCCGACGCTAACATTTATGGCGCCGTTGCCGGGGACGAAGTTGAAAATTTTCCCTGGGCAGAACGACAATGATCAAATGATTTTGAAGGTGCATCAGAAATCAGAATTATTCAGATTTCTACTATGCACCTGGCGACTCCACTGTGGCGACTCCATTGTTCCCACATCATTGTTTCAGCTGTGACTACTGTTAGCACACCTGAAAGATGACCCTAAGGAGCTTTCTCGAGAAGGTTTCAGCAGCTGCTTTCTCAGCCTTACGAGCTTCCTGGGGTGACGACACATTAATATCTGGCCTTTGATGGTGAACAAGGACCAGACATATTTGAAGCTACGCATCTTTCACCTGGCGACTTCATGATTCGAGGATCAATTGGTGACTCCACTAGTTCGATATGGAGGAAATCCTGGCTTGAAGGTTTTCTCCGTTTAATTTTTCTGCTATTCCTGGTTTTCCTAATGTTGTCCCCTCTATGGATGAATGGGGCGATTATTTGCCCAGATTTAGATAGCGTGAAGAGGATAACCCTGCTCAGCACCTCAGTGAGTTTCATGAACTCATGCGTCAGTGGGAGATACATCATGAGGATGTGTTACTGAAGATGTTCATGTTCTCGTTAGCAGGGGATGCGCGTAAATGGTACCATTCTTTACCCCCTGCTAGAATTTCTTCACTCCATGGATTCCATGCAGCTTTCACCGCCTATTGTCAGAGGCTATACCCCCCTGAGTTAATTTTCCATAATTGTTGTAAGGGATACCACAACTCTATACAAGAGAAAGTTGTTTCTGACGTAAGCTGTGGGGAGGATCCTGATGACCTGGATCAGGAATCAGTCATTTCTCCTTCCCATTCATCTGCTTCGGGCGAAGTTATGGAATTGATAAAATCTCTCTCTACCCAACTGGATAGGTGGGAAGCTGAGCGATGTGCAGAGGGTTTTCCACCCTTTGAAGAAAATGATTGTGGTATCTCTACAATTAATGATTATAAAGATCCTAGGGAAGGAGAAGACGCTTCGGGCAGAGTTATGGAACTGATAAAATCTATCACTGCCAGATTTGACAGGTGGGAAGTTGAACAAGGCGCTGAGGATTTCCCACCCTTTGAAGCAGAGGCCCTTAGCAACTCTATTGAGGGTGATAATGGAAAAAGATTTCCCACGGGTCCTGTTTATGGTCATTATGAATCTGACCCATGGGAGAGCCAAGAAGAAGAAATCCTCCCAGATACGATTATGTCTGATGAGGGCTGTAAGGATAGAATACTAAGGGAGGAAGTTTCTCTGAGTGAACTAATGATATCTCTCATTGCCCAACATGCAAGGTTAAAATCTGAGGACAATGGGGAGGATTTTCCAGTCTCTGAGGTAGATGTTCTAGATGGCTCTCTCGAGGAGAATATTGAAGATCCCGTAAACGCATTAACATCCGTCCCCGATGAGCTCACTGTCTCAGAACAAAATGATGAAGTGGTAGTTGAGGAAGAGGACTGTTCTCTTTTTATTCACGAGATTTCCCATGATGTATTTACATTTGGGATTGGAAAGGAGGATCTGGAGATCATTACTTTTTTGCAAGATGAAGAAGTCTGGTGCTCACCTAGCTTTAACGACTATTCAGTTGAAGAGCAACAGAGCCCCACATCACATATTGAAGACCTGGGTAGCAGCCTGCCCGTGTATGACAGCTATGAATCAGGCTCTAAGTTGGACACCCAGAACTTCCAAGAGAAGACTGCAGAGCCTTCTCCTCTGTTCACAAATGAAAGACAATGCGAGGAAATCAGCCCCCCTGAGCAACAAATTGAAAAGTAGAGCTTTCCCATAGGTCCTATCTATGATGATTACGACTCTGACCCTTGGGAGAGAAAAGAAGAGGCACCAAAAGAACCAGAGGAGCAGTCGAAGATGTAGTTTACAGACTATGCAGAGCCAGTCAGTGAGCAGTCACCACCTAACATCAGCGAGCCTACTTCAGTTATTCACCCACTTGTGGTTATCAGAGACATTCGGCCACGTGTGAACAACTGTGTAGAAGAAGAGGCTGTATTTCGCCAATTCCTTAGAAATGGCCACTCATTTGGTGACCCTATCAGCAAATACATGGAGTGGCATTTCCCCTATGCCTTGGAGATTCCCTATTTCATCTCAACTCCAGCCTGTAAGGAGGAGTTGAAGAGTGTAGCCGTTCTGCTGTCATGGTTACACCATCTGCTGGTGATCATTGACAGAAGGAAGGAGCTTATATCCAGGAAGTTGCTTGAATGGCTATGGTGGAAGTTCTCTTTCACCTAGCCCATGTAAAATATTTTATTAGTTTAGGATTGTGTATAAATAAGCTCCTTGAGCATGTAGCTTTATTTTGTTACTTTTATTTTTCAGCCTGTATTTTCAGCAGTGGGATGTTTTCAGCATGACTCCATAGCCCAACAACAAGGCACTGAAGCTGCGGAATGAGTTCTTAGAGCATCGCAAGGACGACTCTATCCCCCATGGAGCCTAATGTTAGCGATATTTCTTGTCTTGGGACAAGAAATAGAAACAAGACAACGAAAATCCCAAATCCCCGAGAGTCAATAGGGACCGTCCATCTGGAAAGGACGTGTGGCAGAAGATCAGCGTTATCGAGGAGGGTCCCGACAAGGAAGCGTCCATCGGAGTTGAAGCCATCAGGATATTGGAGATCCCGGGAGCGAGAGTTTTGTGCATTGCAGAATCGCGATACACAATTTCCCAATCGTGACAAAGGTGGACCCCAGAAGAGGTCACGCGAGAAAAGGACAGGTGGCAGGCAAAATCGGGATTCGGCATATCGCGAGTCCCGTGGACTTATGCTTTTTGGCATCGAAAAGTGCGGAAACTCCGACGGAGGTATAGGGCTGCGGTCTTATGAGGGATAGTCGTATGGACCAAAGAGCCTAGTCAGGAGGGCTAGTGCATAGAAAGGTGCTCATCAGAGAATCGGTGATCGGGAGTTCAAAGGGTCAAGAACTCTTGACAACGGGGAACGCGAAACCCCGAAACCAGATACGGAGTCGGGGAAAATTCACGGTGAAGTACAGGAGACCTTAAGGAAAGAAGAAGAGACCTGTGGACTGGGTCGGGTTTTCATCAGGGATTCCATTCAGGGATCTAAAAGCCGCTTCGGCTCAGCAGAAAAGGAGAAAGAGGGTGGGTGAAGCCTCGCGTCACCCATTTATTGCAGAGTATGGAGGTCCCGACTGAAATTTACCCAAGAGGGTCCCTTGTGTAAGTTTTAAACCTGCGAAGTAAAGCAATGCATATATATTCTTAAGCAATACAGAAATTAATCAATGGCTCATACACAAAATACACAGAGATCTTTACCGGAAACCCTCAACCGGGAAAACCTTTCTTTTTCATTATA
>ML807222.1:132876-155855 GCA_009831015.1 Picea engelmannii
ACCGGGAAAACCTTTCTTTTTCATTATATCGAATTTCACCATTCTCCATACAATATATACAATGTTTTTAGGTATTCCGTAGATACCAAAACCCTAATCCCTTAATCTGGGATTAATTTACAAATCAGCTAAAAATAGCAAAATTCGCTAAAAATAGCAAAAACCGCCCAAAAAAAAAAATTTGGGGTGTTGCCCCGAACGCTGCGCGTAACCAGGGGGGGGGGAATACCTGCATCGTCAGACGCATTTGTCATATCTGACGCATCCACACACACACACATGCAAATAATATAACACATACCCAACACCTTGTACCAGTTCTCTTCAGGAAAGCCATGCCGAGTCTCCAACTCACCAAAGGAACCTGCACATGCCAGCTCAATATTCAAAGGGCTCAGCTATCCCCTGGCGCGAGCCATGCTGAATTAAGGAGGCGTATGACAGAGGAGTAGAGGACAAATTTGATTGAGGCAAACTGATATCCCATCCTGATAGAGAAGCTCCTCAACGTCAAGCATTGAATTCATGCTATGATCGCGCCTTCAGGGCCTGAGTCAGTTCCAAGTATATGTAGGCGTTTTCGCCATTTTGTAGAGGTATCGATGGTTGAGCAGAGCTCCCGGTTGTAAATTTTTAATGCATCATTGTTGCTCTGGTTATGTATGAACTTTTGAGACTTCTTGCCTTATGGACGCCAGTTTCTTTCATGTCTTTGTTCACACTGTGTTAGAACAGCTCGGAATTGGAGGATCTAGTCGAGCTGTAGCTATTATAGGATGATGTTGTAATGGATCACTGTAATAGTTGCACTGTCTCTAATCAGTTCTTGTGATTTCCCCAGCACTGAGTGACTTGGAATTGGAGGATCCAGTCAAGTCCCCTTTCAGTTCCTTGAGACCCTGAACCAAGCAGATCTTGCTTTCAGAGTCTTTCTTCTACAAACTGACGAAAGCCTATTGCCCAAGTTGTTTGTTCACTTTTCCTACTAATTCTTCCACCTGTTCATCCTATAATCAACCCACTGGCTGAAGTTAGGATTCCAGACCTCCTTTGGTCTTTACATACTAGACCCAGTCCCTAAGTTAGAATGATATTCCCTTGAGAATTTACCTCCATTTGATCATCCTTTTAAAACAAATCGTGACACTAAACTGATGGGTGTCAGGCGCTGCTCCTGCAAGCAATCCAGGAGTGACTTCCGATGCTAACAGCTATCACCACAAAGAAATCTCACTTATTTTGTTGGTGTATCCTCAAGATAGGAGAACCTCCAACCACCCTACGCAACCATTTCCTAAATCTAAACATGAGGAGGGACCTTCCAAGGATGCAACCTTCGAGCTAGTAAACAACCTGAGAAATAGGTTAGTGAAGATAGAAAAGAAACTTCAAAATCAGTTGTTTATCTCTCAACCTCAACCCATCAAGCAAAGAATGCCTTACCAGTATCCCAAGAGGAACGAGGAGCCCAAATCCCCAACACAAGAACTCAAGACAAACTATATTGACTATGTGTTGATGGGCGTAATCGACCGTCCGTCAACTGAGAGAGTGGAACCGGTGCGGGGTTGTCTAATAACCCAAGCCATTTGGAATGAACCACCCTGATGGGTTTAGTGGCTCCGTTAGCCGATCTAAGGTCCTAAGAGAACAAAAGAAAACTAATCTAAACTAACTAATCTAACTAAAACTAAATAAAACAAACTAAACTAACTAACAATAAATAAAACTAACTAATAAACTAATCTAATTAAAACTAACTACTAAACAAACTAAACTAAAACTAATTATTAAAACAAACTAAACTAATCTAACTATTCTATATATGTAATCTACTAATTACCACTATACTAACTCTAACTGCAATATAACTTATTCACAAAATGTACAATATCCACAATTTACAGATTTAAATAAAACTTAAAAAACTCATTTGCATTCTTCCCTAAGACAGTAAAAGATATTTTTGTTGATTTTATAATTTTTATGAACAAAAATAAAACAGAAAAACAACTAAACTAAATTACTAATCTAAACTACAAATATATCTAATCAAATTAACGAAAATAATCACAAACTAACCTGGAGAAACACTCCAGATTTTCCCTGTGTATGATGACTATGCTAGTAGATCAGAGGAAGGAAAATCGCACCGAATAATCCAGAAGCTTCTCGTAAACGATAGCTGCAGTGCTCTTTAAGTTTGTTTACAGGACAAACAAGACATAAAAATCACAACAATTCTATGATTTATAAATCTCCACAATTAGGTAAACCTGTTATGCAAAGACTTATACTTAATAATTTAATTGATGAAGAAGAGAAATCTGTCATTCATAAACTGAATCAAGTAATTGCTATGTTTTTAAATAATGGAAGAAATCAGATATGGATCATATTAATTAAATCATATCACTTTGCAAAAGACTAAGATAGCTAAAGAAGTCATTAATCGAATGCAAATTGATAAACATAACATGAAAGAAAAGATTGATATTATGAAAGCGAAAGTTGTAGCAGAACGACAACTTCTATCTCAGTCTCTATTAGATATCCATTATCCTGGTTCTCCCACAAGTGAGGATGATCCTTATTACACAAAATAATAAGTATTTAAAGGTTTTCCATAGGGTAAAACCTCCCTATGGAGGTTATAAACTGTTTACATAAAATCTGGGAAGATATCCCAAAATTGTCTAAACTAAGAAACTAAAATGAAAGTAAAACATCCAAATATCCTCTAGACTGTCCATCAAATCCCATGCAATTCGAATTCACCTGAAAAGGACAAAAATGAACAAATTAGAAGGATCTTTTATTAATAAAATGATAGAAAAACTAATTCTATAGATTAGCTATAGAATCATCTGATTCTGTAGCTGGTCTAAATAAGGTACAAAATCAGCATTGAAATTAATCAAGAATCTTTTAAAAGATTTCAATTTAATTGACATCCAATAACCATTTGAAAATGAATCATTTAATCTGAATTTGTCACATCATTCAAAACTAAACAAGATCTGAATCAATGAATGCCTACAAAGATATGCGTGCTCTGTTTCTTGTGTTACCACAGAATCCAATGAACAGAACCATAATCCAAACATTGTGAAGTTGTTTGATATCAATTTGGAATCGACATAATCAAAACAAATCGCATACAATCGTTATGCTATCTTATCGGCAAGGGATACGATTGAAGCCAAACAAGATCGTTATCAAATCGTTATCACTGTGCTGACATAGCCACAAATAGATTAATTCAAACTGGCGTGAAAATGAATTGAAATAAAATCGTAACAGGATCGACTGATTAGCCATAGACTTAGTAATTTGTTACTGCAAATTGGGCAAACAAGACTGTTTTGACTTTGGTCAGAATCTTTCATTTGGCAATGAATTATAATTGGATTTAACAGGAGTAACGAATGTCGATTAATTTGTTTTACGAATCAAATGGAGTAACAATTAAAACATGAGCCCAGTTCACAAAAAAATCTTGCCAACTCATAATCCAGTCAGAATAGAAGTGAATCGAACAGAACAGGTTTCAACATAGCGATTGCGAATCAAAAACATCCCACGATTCGGGCGCATTCACACAGGTTTAATGAGATAATTTTTTATAAAAACAGAGTGTTTCTTTCCAAATTAATTTGAACAGAGTGGTACTCATGATTTGGAAAATCTTATGACACAACATATCATAACAACTACACTCCCGAAATCGTTTACCAATACATCATACGAATCATACGAGATCGAATCCGAACACAATCATATTCTAAATTGAGTATGGAACTTCCCGTGCGGAGTGGATACAAAACGAATTGTATTGAAAGAACACCATTAATTTCGTTACTTCACTCAGACAGACTTAGCAAATGAAATCCAAACGAATAAACATTCAAATCCAATAAAAATCTATGAGCAATTCGTATATCAAATCGAAATTCCTTCTATTTTTATCAAAATGAAACCATGTACAGGATGATCACCGGATGACAGGAATTTGGATGAGTGACTGAACTATTTAAAAACAGAATACAAATCATTATATTAACCTAAATTATTCACAAAACAAACGATATCAAATTTTCATACCTGTATAGCGACGAGACGGTTTGATCATGCCAGTTTTGAGTTGACCACGGTTGTGGCTGATTCAACGTTTTTGAAAAGGATGGAGCCTGTTGTCTTCTGCTTCTTATCACCTGCTTGGATCTTGTCTCTTTGACTGGTTAGCACTGCAATATGGTCTTCCAGAGATTGAATTTTTGATTGGAGTATGGGAACATCGATGTAATATCGTTCCAACCATGAATCGCATTGTTCACAGGGTGACTGTGTGGGTTTAGAAAGAGTAGGCGAGGGTTTGGAAAAATGACTGAGGGTTTCACGAGGCAACTTAATACCCGGGTAGCTAGGGTCATTCTTTAGGCAGGGGGGCAGGTTAGATACGAAATCATAAGGGGGCTCGAGACATAAACCTTGTGAGTAAGGGTACCCACTGGCTAAGAAACGTTCCACGTTAGAGTCGGAATCCTCACTTAGGACGATAGGCTTTGACTGAGCAGAGGGTTTTGGTTTGTTCCTGACCATCCGTGAAATCAAACGTGCATTCTTTTTACCCTTAGCATTAGTAGTAGGTTTTGCCTTGGGCTTCTTACTCACATGTATATTAATAGTCTCAACTTTCTCAATAACAGCGTTTGGTAGGTCAATACCAGGGTCGACCGAGGGTTTAGGCAGTAGGACATGGAAGGGCATAGGCGGCTCGGCCTTGGTTTCACTCACCATAGGCTTGTCAACCTGGACGGGGTTCGGGTCCTCAAAACCATTTCGAGCAATGAAAGCGCTCCAGCTATCCCCGTGCAAACCCAAATAATAAACAACGATAAGCTTAATAAGCCCATAGTGGAACAGACTACTGTCAGCCTGCTGTCTTTTGAACCTTTTCGACATTTTATATAGGCTACGATGAAAATAAAAGGGCATATTCAACGAGTATCCCATAAAAATCATAAGAAAACACAGGTGGTAGAGAAACACAAGTCCGTATCGACCTTCACAGGTCACAAATTGTTTGATTATCATCAAAGTATCGTTCCATCGCGGTTTAAGTGCAGAGATGGGCATACCTCTGTCATAAGAGGTGACTTTGCGCAAGAGGAGCAACAGTATCCATGGGACCTCCTCGACCTTACAATTCTTGAACCAACGTTGTCCTGTGGTAGGTAACCCTGTGGAAAGACTGATAAATTTCTCATCAATTTCCAACTGTATGTCGCCCACTTTGGCTCTACATCCATCGAAGGTCATGGAAAACTGTCGTGCTACACAGAGGTTAAAACCCTCAAATCATTTCACGAATGTAAGCCATCCATTATCTTCCAAGTCTTTACGAGTATTGTCAAACATTAACAGATCTTGGTTGCCATTTGGCTCGATCCGCACGACTAGTTCCATGGAGCCGAGCACATGGTAAACCGAGGGTTTGGATCACAACACACACACACACAGGAGCAGAGATGCAAGCTGCTAAAAGAAGTGAACGGTGATAATTGGTAGGCATAAATGCCATCGTGAGAAGGTGGTGGATTTATTCACTGCCATGCATAACAATTATGGTCAATAGTAGTACCGCCGGCGTTCATAGCTGTTATATGCACTAAAGCATAATTTAACACTCATGTCATTTGCCCAACCAACGAAACAATGGTAAGTATAAACAATGCGTTTAATCAATGTTATACCAAAGTTTGAAACCATTAATCATACGATTCAAAACTAATAGCATATGTTTAACCATGCACCAATGCATTGTAACAACGCATATTCATCGTTTAACCAATGTGCCAATAGGTATCCATACAATCGATAAACCAATCGTTATGAAAACACAAACCTAGGTGTCATATAAAAAGATATAAATGAAAGATTTAACCATAACACCCATCGTATTTTCACGAAACCAAAGGTCAAGTAAATCAAAATAAAAATGCAAATCCAAATATTAATGCATTGCAAACCCAGTCACACAATCAATATAAGAATGTCCAATGAGTATAGTTTGAAAGTTCTTCCAGCTACATAATGATAAACAAAGGTAAGCGCAATAGGCATATTGATAAAAAGATCATGACAGTTCAGATAGTGATCGAAATATGACTTCGAAAGATTAAGTTTTCATGCTTACAATCGTGAAAACAAAATGAAAATAAGTGTGTAAATGTCGCAAGAAATGAAAATGTCGTTTATTTGAAAATTGCGACGAAAACTTGATGTTTGCAAGACATAGGTGTAGGCAGCTTATAGGATCATAAAAAAATGTGAATTGGTTGCCAACAATGGCGACACACTAGTAGAAGCAGTTATCTCTGCAAAAGGTACAAATTCAGATTAAGACAGCAAAGATAATTTCAACTCAAAAATAACAACCAGAAAATCGTACAAACATTATCATTAATCACCTTTTCCAGCAGTGTTTCAAAAGATGAAAACTAATAACAGTCTTAAGATCAGCAAGTCACGATATTAAAGATAAAATCTCCAATACTGTTGGCATAGCCACTGCTTCCAGCAAGCATCCATAGCCTCGACAGGGTTGCCATTTAATCCATTCTGACATCTGTATCCTCTTAAGAAGTTCTGGATCAGAACAAAGGACGTTAAAGAGGTTTCTTTTTTATGAATTTTCATGTACCTGACATTGCTTCGCTGCCAACGGGCCTGTTCAATACCCCGACGAAGTTGTCTTGGCGTCATGCATGCATTTACCCACTGCCAACAGACCTGTTTAGCATCCCGGTGGGTTTACAAGCATTTCCCATAGCTCTTATTCATAATTTTATTTTGTTTTTCATAGGTATATAGCTGAGCGGGGTGACGCTGAAAATATTGATATTTTAACATATCTTTTTAGACCTCATCTGAATTTTTTTAGAACTGTCCTTTATTTAGATCCAGAGATGTTTTATTTACAAAAATAACTTCTTACGACAGGGAGACATCTTTTGAGTCATTCCTTTATGGAATAGGGACATCGTAAAAAGATAATAGATGATCATAACAAGCTTTACTCAGAGATTGAAATCGTTCAACTTCTTTTAAAGCACAAATTTTTTCAACACAGATATAAGTTTCAAAAATATGCCACTGATGTTTGTACAAATTTTTCAGAATTTATTTCAGCGAAGGAATTTTCTATCATCTTGGTCTGAATAGCTCAGTGTACGGGTATGCGTAAAAAATTGATAAATTCAAATCAAAATCAAAACAGAAAGCAAGCGAAAACGCAAACAAAAATAAAATATATACATAATATACAAGGGTAGTTATCAAGCAAAGTATCTCTTCAGGGCTTGACCATTCACCGGGTAGGTGTCAGGTTGCCCTTCAATATTCTGCAATCGAAAGGAACTAGGACCCAACTTTTCAGCAATTAAAAATGGTCCAAGCCACAAGTTTTGAAATTTTGTGTGTTCTCCCTTTCCCTTGTGTGGTTTGTCCCACTTCAAGATGAGATCGCCTATTTCAAAATTCCTATCAAAAGCAGAGTTAGAATCGAACCATCTTTTAACCAATTGTTGATGTTGATCTAACTTACGTTTAGCTTGGGCTCTTTCTTCTAGCTTCATCAAAGCATTAATTCGGCTTTCTAAAGGGGGACAATCTTCTTCTTGGACTTTCTGTGACAACTGAAGCGAAGGAAGAAGAATGTGAGGTGGCAGAATTGCTTCTCTACCATAAACGAGAAAAAAGGGGGAGTTACCTATAGTAGATTTTGGTGTTTCCCTATCAGCCCATAGCGCGTTTAGCAGCGCATTGTGCCAATTCTTGTGATTTTCAGTCACGGTTCTCTTGATAATTTTAATCAAGTTCTTGTTTGTTGATTCTGCTAATCCGTTGCCCTGGGGGTAGTAACTAGCAGAATACTTCAACTTTATTCCTTTTTCCAAAGCGAACTCGCTCATATCAAGAGGAGAAAATTATGAAGAGTTGTCAAAGACTAAACAATCAGGGATACCGAAGCGAGTGATAATATTCCAATTTAGAAAGTGATTACCTGACTGATGTTGACAGTTCTTAGCGCAGTAGCTTCAGACCATCGAGTAAAGTAATATGTGGTTGTCACAATATACTTGTGTTGTTGCGAGGACGGAGGGTTAATTGGACCTATGATATCAAGGCCCCATTATTGGAAAGGAGAATCTACTGAAACTGGTTGCAAGGGAAAGTCTGGTTTTTGCAACTGCCCTGATGCTTTTTGACAGATGATACATTTATGACACAAGGCATGGGCATCTCTAAAAAGTGTGGGTCAATAATAACCGGCTCTTAAAACCTTATGAGCAGTGGTTTCACCACCGAAGTGACCACCATATTCTCTTGTATGCAACTCTAGCAAGACTTTTTTTGCTTCGTCCTTTTCAAGACAGCGCATTAGTACGTCATCAAAATTCTGATAAAACAGTACACCGTTAACCAAATGAAAGGAGGCAGACTTTAGCCTCAACACTCTTCTATTGGCGGGGTCAAGGTGACAGGGTGTTGACCGATGTTCAAGACAGAACCTAATATCGTCGTACCAGGGACTAACAAGATTTTGTGCGCAACAGATTAGGCTTTGATCACTTTGTCCTAGGCTTGACGTATTGCTATCTTCTAGTTGTCCTGTTTCTGAATCAACCACCAACTTACATAACCCTTGGCCTCTCACAATCTGAGCTGGGGTGATTTCTAGGTCATACTCCTGCAAGGAGGTGACCCAGTTAGCTCTCTTTTCTCCTAACTCCTTCTGTACTAACAAGTTCCTTACGGCAGGGTAGGGGACAATGACTTTCGTCCTTGACTTCAAAAGATAGGACCGGAAGTGCTTAACTGCTTTGAAAATAGCGTAGGCTTACCGATCAACCGTTGGATAGTTAAGTTTAGCACCTTTGAAAGAAGAGCTCATAAAGGCGATGGGTACTTCGTTGTTCTCGGAATTCTTCTGAGTTAGGACGGTGGCATAGGAACGGTCAGAGGAAAAAGTATAGAGTGTAAAATCTTGAGAGAAGTCAGGGCTCACGAGAGACGGAGCGTCTATTATGGCCTTCTTTATGGCATTGAGAGCTTGATTTTCTGTGTGTCGCCAGTGATATTAGGTGTCTTTCTTAATCAGGTTCTGTAGAGGCCTGACCATTTCGGAGAAACTGGGGACGAATCTTCTCACGAAGTTAATCTGGCCTAAGAAATACTGCATGGATTTTTTGGATGTAGGAGGGGGAAGTTTAGCGATGACTTGAGTCCTTTCGGGGTCAATAATAATTCCTTCACTAGACACAATGAAACCTAAGAGTTTACCCTGTTCTACTGCAAAGATGGACTTTTTGGGGTTCAAGGAGATGTCGTATTTACGACATCGTAGCAGAACAACTCGTAAGTGAGCTAGATGATCATCTTTGTTTTTAGAATAAACAGTTACATCATCTAAGTAAACTACAACGGAGTGATTGATTAAGCCTCGGAAAGCAATTTCCATTGCTCTCTGAAAGGTAGCACCAACATTAATCAATCCAAAGGGCATTTTACGATAAGCATAAGTGCCCCATGGGGTACGGAAGGTAGTTTTGAGTTGGTCTGGTGGAGACATCAGGACTTGGTTGTATCCAGAGAAACCATCTAAGAACGATAGCCTCTCGGAACCAAATACCTGTTGAAGGATCTGTTCCATGGGTGGGACAGGATAATTGTCTTTATCAGACGCTCTATTGAGGTTTCAGAAATCGACACAGAGTCGGATTTCCCCATTTTTCTTCCGCACTGGAACAAGGTTGGAAACCCATTGAGTGTGCCTAACAGAAAAAATTATTTTAGTAATTAGGAGTTTATTCAATTCTTTTTGAATGGTCGGTTCTAGTTTAGGGTGCATCTTCCTCAGTTTTTGTTGGAAGGGTAAGGTTTGGGGCTTCATCAGGATGACATGCTGTATGATATTAGGGTCGAAAGTTTTAAGATCATCATATGTCCATGCAAAGACATCCTTAAATTCTTTAAATAATTTAACAAAAGAAGCTTTTTCTTGTCTAGAAAATCACAAGCCTAAGTTAATGCACTGAGGATTTTCACTAGTTCCTAAGTTCACTTTTTCATAAGACAACGAGGAACTATTGGTTTTACAACTGACCGTCTTTTTAAATTTATCTTCCAAAACATAAAACTTCTCTAATCTAACTATGGATCTGGGTATGGAATTTACCATGTCCGATAGTGCTTCAGGAGATTTCAGATCAGGTATTACCGTAAAATCATGCAAATTGTCATCGTGCGTGCGTTCATCTATAACCGTGCCTTGAAAGGTTTCTTCCATGTGCAGAAATTTAATGATCTACTGATCATCGTCAAATACTCTCCAGTTTGTGATATTGTCAGGAACAGATGGTCGAAACAATAGCTCGACAAAGAATGTGTCTGGGGACAAGCCTTATGCAGGAAGAAGTTTAGAGGCTACATTAGCTAATAGATCTGCTTCAACATTATTTAGTCTAGGAATGGAATTTATATTGAAAGAAGAAAATTTATTCATTAGAGTCCATACCTCAGACTGGTAACTTTTGAGATGCTGGGAAAGACAATGTATAGAATCTCTTACCTGTCTAACCACTATTTCAGAGTCACCAAATACAACCAAGTTTTGAATCTTCATATCTAGAGCTTTTTTGAGACCTTACAGTAAAGCCTCATATTCTGCAATATTATTAGTGCATTCAAATTCTAGTCTACATGCCATTAATGTCTTGTTACCTGCCGGATCGATAATGATGCAGCCTGCACCATCTCCTTCTTTAGACTTAGAACCGTTGAAATATAGAGACAAAATTTGATTTTCGTCGGGCACATAGGATTGTTGTGTAGAAGATGTTGGTTGCATATATGCTACAATCTCGGACTGTTGTTCTGGATTGATGATAGGTGAAGCCTCGGCCATGAAATTGCTGAAGAAGGTGTCCATCCCTTGGACTTCGGGTGAATCAGTAGAAGGTGTATATGGTTCATTGGGATCATTCAAATCTGTGACCATGAACTTAAGGTAGCGCTCACGATTCACCCTGATCTTGTTAGGCTTACCGTTCTCTGGAAGCCATAGGTGAGACCAGTGTGTTGCGAAGTAACCATGTAGCTGCTCCGACCAGTCCCTGCTTAAAAATAGACCATACACTTTTGGGATATCCACAACGATTATATCAATAACCTGATGAACCTTGGGGTTAGACGATAATCTAATCAATACACTTTTTTAGTTCGCCTATAACTTTGACATTTGTCCAATCAAGTTGTATGATTTTTAAAGTAGAAGGTTCCACTTCAGCGTTAATCTTTTGGCAGAAAGACCAAGGAATCACATTGGATGACGCTCTTGAGTCCACCATACAATTATGCACGTTTCTGTTGAAAATTTCGAAAGTTAACAAGAAAGGAGGTACATTTTTGCGAGTGCTAAGAGTAGTAGCTTGTGGCTTTTTACTCGCAGTTTCTAAAGCTACTTTATCTACATTATTTACATTATTTACATTACTTACAGGAAGGCTTCCTTTATCTTGAGGATCAGGATTATTTTTAGTGGAAGTCTTCTGCGGAACTTTGCTTTGCACAACCTTGTTACCACTTGAATTACCATTTTTGTCGTTCTCTGAAATATTTTGCAACATTTTTTGAAGAAGAAATGGAAACTTTAATAACTCATAAATAGAAATGTTAGCCCTTAAATTTTTAAGATCTTCAACAACATCATAATCTAAGTTGGGGTTCACATTACTTTGTTTAGTCTCAACTGATTTAGATTGCTTTGGAGGTGAAGTTGTAGTGTTTTCGGTAGAAGGTTTGTTTGTTGTCTTACTCCTAGTATTATAAGGGTGAACGGTCTCGAAGTTAGCTTGAAAGATGTTGTTCGAGAAGTGTCCAAAGATGTTTGGAGAAGACTCTTCTTATTGAACTATTTCTTGTTCAACTACCTCCTGAGGGATCTCAGGGGGTATCAAGTCATCTTGGGCTTCTAGAATTGTTTGAAGGGCACATTGCAAACTTTCTAGATTTAAGCCTTCGGGGGTTGGATTAGGTCGGTTGGTAGGAAAAGGCTTTCGGAAAGGGGGTTTGTAGGGTCCTTTACTCGAGGAAGCTTCTTCAGTCGACCTTTTTAAGTCTATAACTTGATTTGACAGTTTTTGAACAACTTTAGTTAAGTTTTCCAAATCAAAGTTTTCAGGTTGTGTTTTACTTTGAGTAGGTCTGGGGAGAATTTCAATCTTCTTTTTGGAAGAAGAACTAGTCTCGGTTTCGTTGCTAGAAGAGTCTTTAAGACTAAGTATGTCTTTTTCAATCTGGCTGGCATCCTCGAAGGCCTCTAACAATGTGGCTTTCTTAGATCGTTTAACCCAAATAGCTATACTTTGATCTAAAGATTTAGTGTAGTAAGCTATTATAAGACTCTCGGCAGGCATAGAATCTGCAAGGATTCGGTTTTTAAGTGTTAAGAATTTTGATTAAAGTCTTTAACTTTTTCTTTTGGGTTCATTCTTAAGCTAGAAAGATCCATGACTAGGACCTCCGAAGGTTTACCGTCTCTGAATTTTTCCAAAAAGCATGACTCAAACTTTTCCCAAGACACGATGGTATGGGTTTGTTGGGAAAAGTACCAAGTGGATGCATTACCCTCAAAAGTATAAGGGAACAACCTACAGAAAATGTCTTCATGTTCGACATTACGGAGCCTAATGGCTAACATAATTTTTTTTATGTGATCTTCAACAATCTGTTTTGAGTCAGGATCAAACTTGGGAAGCCATTTCTCCGGGTGTTTAGGTAAAGGGTGTTTTGCTCCAGGTACAGCTACAACATCCTAATCAAGACAGGGTCTAGCAGGGTTGTTCTGATTTTCCATTGGCGTGGTGGGCGTGGAAGGCTGAGAAGGAGAATTACCTTCGTCAGAAGAATCTCCTCCAGAAGAGGAAGGAGATGATGGAGGTGGTGAAGGAGGTATCCCAGATCCTCCTGCAGTAGGATTTGTGATTGGATCTGTGGGATTCACAGTGAGGTTAGTGTCACCTAATTGTTCTCTGATATCGGAGAAATCCAAAGGTTGACCCCACGGACAGTTTGGTTGCCTAAGGCGAGCTAAGGCACTATGTGTTTTAATAAGAGATTGACGGACGATCTCTTGTATGTCACCAGCTGTAGGATTAGGGGTTGCTGGCTCAACTGTGACCTGAGGATCGTTGGTTGAAGTAGTTGTTGTTTGAAGGGGAATATTATCGTGTGAACGACTTCTAGTCACTATAGGTGAGCGATTAGGGGGGGGAGGAGTCTTGCGACCGCCTCGTGCCATTAATTAAGTTCAGGCCCTCCTTCTAGCGCCATTTGTTAACGGTCGTAATCGATCGTCCGTCAACTGATAGAGTGGAACCAGTCCAGGGTTGTCTAATAACCCAAGCCGTTTGGAATGAACCACCCTGACGGGTTTAGCGG
Source organism: Picea engelmannii (assembly GCA_009831015.1). Lineage (NCBI taxonomy): Eukaryota > Viridiplantae > Streptophyta > Pinopsida > Pinales > Pinaceae > Picea > Picea engelmannii. The sequence continues at coordinate 146,383 of ML807222.1, forward strand.
CTCCGTTAGCCGATCTAAGGTCCTAAGAGAACAAAATAAAACTAATCTAAACTAACTAATCTAACTAAAACTAAATAAAATAAACTAAACTAACTAACAATAAATAAAACTAACTAATAAACTAATCTAATTAAAACTAACTACTAAACAAACTAAACTAAAACTAATTATTAAAAAAAACTAAACTAATCTAACTATTCTATATATATAATCTACTAATTACCACTATACTAACTCTAATTGCAATATAACTTATTCACAAAATGTACAATATCCACAATTTACAGATTTAAATAAAACCTAAAAAACTCATTTGCATTCTACCCTAAGACAGTAAAAGATATTTTTGTTGATTTTATAATTTTTATGAACAGAAATAAAACAGAAAAATAACTAAACTAAATTACTAATCTAAACTACAAATATATCTAATCAAATTAACGAAAATAATCGCAAACTAACCTGGAGAAACGCTCCAGATTTTCCCTGTGTATGATGACTATGCTAGCAGATCGGAGGAAGGAAACTCGCACCGAATAATCCAGAAGCTTCTCGTAAACGATAGCTGCACTGCTCTTTAAGTTTGTTTACAGAACAAACAAGACATAAAAATCACAACAATTCTATGATTTATAAATCTCCACAATTAGGTAAACCTGTTATGCAAAGACTTATACATAATAATTCAATTGATGAAGAAGAGAAATCTGTCATTCATAAATTGAATCAAGTAATTGCTATGTTTTTAAATAATGGAAGAAATCAGATATTGATCATATTAATTAAATCATATCACTTTGCAAAAGACTAAGATAGCTAAAGAAGTCATTAATCGAATGCAAATTGATAAACATAACATGAAACAAAAGATTGATATTGTGAAAGTGAAAGCTGTAGCAGAACATCAACTTCTGTCTCAGTCTCTATTAGATATCCATTATCCTGGTTCTCCCAAAAGCGAGGATGATCCTTATTACACAAAATAATAAGTATTTAAAGGTTTTCCACAGGGTAAAACCTCCCTATGGAAGTTATAAACTGTTTACATAAAATCTGGGAAGATATCCCAAAATTGTCTAAACTAAGAAACTAAAATGAAAGTAAAACATCCAAATATCCTCTAGACTGTCCATCAAATCCCATGCAATTCGAATTCACCTGAAAAGGACAAAAATGAACAAATTAGAAGGATCTTTTATTAATAAAATGATAGAAAAACTAATTCTATAGATTAGCTATAGAATCATCTGATTCTGTAGCTGGTCTAAATAAGGTACAAAATCAGCATTGAAATTAATCAAGAATCTTTTAAAAGATTTCAATTTAATTGACATCCAATAACCATTTGAAAATGAATCATTTAATCTGAATTTGTCACATCATTCAAAACTAAACAAGATCTGAATCAATGAATGCCTACAAAGATATGCGTGCTCTGTTTCTTGTGTTACCACAGAATCCAATGAACAGAACCATAATCCAAACATTGTGAAGTTGTTTGATATCAATTTGGAATCGACATAATCAAAACAAATCGCATACAATCGTTATGCTATCTTATCGGCAAGGGATACGATTGAAGCCAAACAAGATCGTTATCAAATCGTTATCACTGTGCTGACATAGCCACGAATAGATTAATTCAAACTGGCGCGAAAATGAATTGAAATAAAATCGTAACAAGATCGATTGATTAGCCACAGACTTAGTAATTTGTTACTGTGAATTGGGCAAACAAGACTGTTTTGACTTTGGTTAGAATCTTTCATTTGGCAATGAATTATAATTGGATTTAACAGGAGTAACGAATGTCGATCAATTTGTTTTACGAATCAAACAAAGTAACAATTAAAACATGATCCCAGTTCACAAAACAATCTTGCCAACTCATAATCCAGTCAAAATAGAAGTGAATCAAATAGAACAGGTTTTAACATAGCGATTGCGAATCAAAAACATCCCACGATTCGGGCGCATTCACACAGGTTTAATGAGATCGTTTTTTATAAAAACATAGTCTTTCTTTCCAAATTAATTTGAACAGAGTGGTACTCATGATTTGGAAAATATTATGACACAACATATCATAACAACTACACTCCTGAAATCGTTTACCAATACAACATACGAATCATACCAGATCGAATCCGAACACAATCGTATTCTAAATTGAGTATGGAACTTCCCGTGCGGAGTGGATACAAAACGAATTGTATTGAAAGCACACTATTAAATTCGTTACTTCACTCATATAGACTTAGCAAATGAAATCCAAACGAATAAACATTCAAATCCAATAAAAATCTATGAGCAAATTGTATATCAAATCGAAATTCCTTCTATTTTTATCAAAACGAAACCATGTACAGGATGATCACCGAATGACAAACATTTGGATGAGTGAATGAACTATTTAAAAACAGAATACAAATCATTATATTAACCTAAATTATTCACAAAACAAACGATATCAAATTTTCATACCTGTACAGCGACGAGACGGCTTGATCATGCCAGATTAGAGTTGACCACGGCTGTGGCTGATTCAATGTTTTTGAAAAGGATGGAGCATGTTGTCTTCTGCTTCTTATCAGCTGCTTGGATATTGGCTCTTTGACTGGTTAGCACTGCAATCTGGTCTTCCAGAGATTGAATTTTTTATTGGAGTATGGGAACATCGATGTAATATCGTTCCAACCATGAATCGCATTGGTCACAGGGTGACTATGTGGGTTTAAAAAGAGAAAGCGAGGGTTTGGCCAAATGACCGAGGGTTTCACAAGGCAACTTAATACCCGGGTAGCTAGGGTCATTCTTTAGGCAGGGGGGTAGGTTAGATACGAAATCATAAGGGGGCTTGGGACATAAACCCTGCGATTAAGGGTACTCGCTGGCTAAGAAACGTTCCACGTCAGAGTCAGAATCCTCACTTAGGATGATAGGCTTTGACTGAGCAGAGGGTTTTGGTTTGTTCCTGGCCATCCGTGAAATCAAACGTGCATTCTTTTTACCCTTAGCGTTAGTAGTAGGTTTTTCCTTAGGCTTCTTGCTCACAAGTATATTAATAGTCTCAACTTTATCAATAACAACGTTGGGTAGGTCAATACCAGGGTCGGCCGAGGGTTTAGGCAGTAGGACATGGAAGGGCATAGGCGGCTCAGCCTTGGTTTCACTCACCCTAGGCTTGTCAAGTTGGACCGGGTTCGGGTCCTCAAAACCATTTTGAGCAACGAAAGCGCTCCAGCTATCCCTGTGCAAACCCAAAAAATAAACAACGATAAGCTTAATAAACCCATAGTGGAACAGACTACTATCAGCCTGTTGTCTTCTTAACCTTTTCGACATTTTATACAGGCTACGATGAAAATAAAAGGGCATATTCAACGAGTATCCCATAAAAATCATAAGAAAGCATAGGTGGTAGAGAAACAAAAGTCTGTATCGACCTTCACAGGTCACGAACTGTTTGATTATCATCAAAGTATCGTGCCATCGTGGTTTAAGTGCAGAGATGGGAATACCTCTGTCACAAGAGGTGACTTTGCGCGAGAGGAACAATAGTGTCCATGGGACCTCCTCGACCTTACAATTCTTGAACCAACGTTATCCTGTGGCAGGTAACCTTGTGGAAAGACTAATAAATTTCTCATCAATTTCCAACTGTATGTTGCCCACTTTGGCTCTACAGCCATCGAAGGTCATGCAAAACTGTCGTGCTACACAGAGGTTAAAACCCTCAAATCGTTTCACGAATGTAAGCCATCCATTATCTTCCAAGTCTTTGCGGGCATTGTCAAACATTAACAGAGCTTGGTTGCCATTTGGCTCGATCCGCATGACTGGTTCCATGGAGCCGACCACATGGTAAACCGAGGGTTTGGATCAAAACACACTCACAGGAGCAGAGATGCGAGCTGCTAACAGAAGTGAACGGTGATAAGTGGTAGGCATAAATGCCATCGTGCGAAGGTGGTGGAGTTATTCACTGCCATGCATAACAATTATGGTCAATAGTACCACCGTCGGCATTCATAGCTGTTATATCCACTAAAGAATAATTTAACACTCATGTCATTTGGCCAACCAACGAAACAATGGTAAGTATAAACAATGCGTTTAATCAATGTTATACCAAGGTTTGAAACCATTAATCATATGATTCAAAACTAATAGCATATGTTTAACCATGCGCCAATGCATTGTAACAGCTCATATTCATCGTTTAACCAATGTGCCAATAGGTATTCATACAATCGACAAACCAATCGTTATGAAAACACAAACCTAGGTGTCATATAAAAAGATATAAATGAAAGATTTAACCATAACAGCCATTGTATTTTCAAGAAACCAGAGGTCAATTAAATCAAAATAAAAATGCAAATCCAAATATTAATGCATTGCAAACCCAGTCACACAATCAATATAAGAATGTCCAATGAGTATAGTTCGAAAGTTCTTCCAGCTACATAATGATAAACAAAGGTAAGCGCAATAGGCATATTGATAAAAAGATCATGACAGTTTAGATAGTGATAGAAATATGACTTCGAAAGATTAAGTTTTCACGCTTACAGTCATGAAAACAAAACGAAAATAAGTGTCTAAATGTCACAATAAAGGAAAATGTCGTTTATTTGAAAATTGCGACGAAAACTTGATGTTTGCAAGACATAGGTGTAGGCAGCATATAGGATCATAAAAAAATGTGAATTGGCTGCCAACACTATGTCTCATCCCCTCTTTATTGTCAAGCTTGTGAACTTCCTCATGGTGAATCCTCCTATGTTATCTTTGCCCAAACATACCACATGTATGAGAAGGAGAAAGAATAGCCCTCTGGTACCCCAGACAATACCTTGAACATGGTGGCCTAATTTGAACCAATAGAGGAATTTGATTCTTTCCTTGCCTTATATGTGACTAGAGATAAACCTCATAGCACCTTTCAAACCCCACAAAAGCAGTGGAAATCCTTACAACATCAGTTTCAGCCCTTGTCAACTCGGCTTGTGACTCAAGAAGAAATCTAGAAGGCCAATGAAGAAGAAGCAGTCATATTTTCATAGATCACTCAGTAGTACGCTTGCAAGGGTAAAGCTAAAGTTCCACCATCTTTTCCTAGAGATGAGGTTCCTACTACACAGGTAAGAAAAACTCCTCCACCTCCTTTGTTTCCCATTCCATTTCCAACTCGATTAGAAGCACCCCATTTTTCATTAGAGAATGAGCTTTCTAAAGTTAAGATTCCTTTTCCTTTAAAGGAGATAATGTGCATGCCTACTCACAAAGATATTTCTTACATATTTTTAGGGATTAAGAGTGAGGTTAACCTTTCATATGAGTGTCCACAGGTTTTTCCTGGCCTTAGTAAGGAAAACAACAATCCTACCCCTTTTTATTGTTCATTTTTGGTTAATGGTCTCATTTTGCGAAACTGCATGCTATATTCTAGTGCATCTAACAATATCATCACTCTTAAGGTTATGCGTGAGCTTGGATTACAGATTACCAAGCCTTGTTGGAACGTGCAGGCAATAGACGCTAGGGAGGTACCCTGTTGTGGGGTTATCAAGGATTTGCAGGTATGTTTGCAGGTAACCCTAAAGAGAACTTTGGTCATGGATGTGCTAGTCATAGTTTTCCCAACACAGTGAGGTATGCTTATTTTGAGACAGTGGTCTGCAGATGTGGGGGGTTCCATGCAGATGGACTTATCTTATACATACATTCCTATCTCCCAGGTTGAGAAGGTAAGAATTTTTAGAAAACCAAATATGTTTCACAATTTTGAGGATCCTCGTTTGAGAGACAATGATTACCTTTACCCTGGAATAAAATATCAAGAGGCGCAAGAGACAGATTTGGGCATGTACATTCTTTTAGAGGTTCCTGAAACACCTATGCCTTTTGTACTAGAGAATGAACTTGAGTACTCACAAGTATGGTCCATGGATTTTGATGGCGTGAGTTCACGAAAGGGATCAGGTGTTGGAGTGGTCATCACTGCTCCTTCAGCTATGATATTTCCATTTTCTTCACATTTAGAGTTTTATTGTACTAACAACATGGCAGAGTACGAGGCTTTGTTATTTGATTTATGGAAATCTAGGAAGATTGGTATCAAACTACTGAAGGTGGAATGTGATTCTGAGCTTATCATTAATCAGGTAACAATGAAGTGTGAAGCTTGGAACCAACAACTGAAAAGGTATAGACATGCAGTGTGGGATGAGATTGAGTGTTTTGATACATTTAAATTTTTAGGACTCTAAATAGAAAGGATGATTCTTTGGCAACTATTGATACCTTGTTTACACCTTATATGACCAACCCTTACATTACACATTTAGTTGAGGTTTCTTTTTGTCCTTATGTTCTGGATAACATAGGCTTTTGGCAGGTTTTTGAATATGATAGACATATTTTGAATTTCTTAAATTCTGCTAATGAGTTTTCTAATCAAAACATTGATGAGATATAGGAGGGTGAGAAGATCCCAATGATTCAATTGCAAAGTAACAATATTCCAAAGGGCTTAGTACCATTATAACAATTATTTGATAGATCAGATACTTTTCAAGGAACTAATAAATATTCCATTGATGATCAGGTTCAAGAGGTGAACATTGGCAGTGGGGATACCCCAAGGATCATCAAAATTGGAAAGGCATACACACCACAAGAGAAAAGCAAAATTGTCAAGCTGGTAAGAGAGTACAGGGATGCATTTGCATAGTCTTATGATGAGCTCAAATCATATGACCCGAATATCATTAACCATGTAATACCACTATTAAAGGACATCAAAAATTTCAAAAAAAGATTGAGATACATGAATCCAAAGGTGGCGCCCACAATTCAGAAGGAACTACAGAAGTTGTATGAAGCAGGTATCATTGAACCAATCAGGTATTCTCACTAGGTAGCCAATTGTGTATCGGTGAGGAAAACATCATGTGAGATTCACATTTGTATTTATTTCAAAAATTTAAATCGTGCGTGTCTCAAGGATAATTACCCCTTGCCTAGAATGGAACATAGTCTTCAGGAAGTGACTAGATCGGGTATGATGTCTATGATAGATGGTTTCTTTGGTTACAATCATGTATTGGTTGACACACATGACATGTATAATACTTCCTTGATTACTCCTTTGGGAACTTATTCATATAAATCGTATGCCTTCCAGTTTGATGAATGTTGATGCAACTTTACAACGTGCTATGGATTATGCTTTTTCATTTTATTTTTTCAAATTCATAGTAGTATATCAAGATGATTTGACATTTTATTCCAAGACTAGAGATGATCATCTTTCTCATTTACAAAAGGTTTTTGACAGGTACAAGTCTCTTGGTATCTCTCTTAACCCGAAGAAGTCAATTCCTGGGGTGTTTGAGGGAAAGTTTCTCAGGAGCATTGTGTATAAGGAAGGAGTAAGGATAGACCTAAAAGGATCAAAGGCATCATGGATATTCCACTCCCATCTAGTTGGAAGGACATCCAGTCATTTTTCGGTGGGATCAACTTTTTGAGGCGTTTTGTGCCCAAGTTTGCAGAGATAGCGAAGCCCATATATGATATGATGAAGAAAGATCATAACCTCAAGTGGATTGATGAAGCCAAGAAGGATTTCAATGATATCAAATAGGATTTGTGTCATGCACGTGTTCTCTTTATTCCTGATTATGCTAAAGATTTTCAAATTTTCTCCTTTTTTTCTGATTCAAGTATGGTTGTTGTGTTATTGCAGGAAAATGAATATGCATTAGATAAACCCATAGCCTTCATGAGTAAGGCCTTAAATGAGAAGAATTGGAATAAAAAATAATGGAGAATAAATCTTATTCTCTCGTGAAGGGGTTGACCCACTTTAGACCTTACTTTTGGAACTCACACATCATTGCCTATGTTCCCCACCCCTTTGTTTTCCAGCTACAACTGGAAGGAGGCTCCAACCCCCTAGTTTCTCAGGCTACAACCTGAGGGAAGCTCCAACTTCCCAATTCTCTGGCTACAACCAGAAGGAGGCTACAACCCACTATGTTCTTTGGATACAACCGGAAGGTGGCTACAACCACTTGTCCTTGCCCCATCTTGCCACCCTGAAGTAGAAGTAGAATGATGGAACCACTGTCACACTATCACTGTGAGATATACCGCTGTAAACTTGTACCAATAAATTTGAACCATGCATCAACCATGCATCAATCTGTACCATAAACAAGTGCATCAACCATGCACCAACCTGTAATCAACCTGTACCATAAACAATTGCATCAACCATGCACCAACCTGTAATCAACTCGTACCATAAACAAGTGCATCCAACCATGTACCAAGTATGTTTCAATCATGTGTCAACTACTCATAAACTATGAATCATCAATATTTATCAACATCATCAACTATACACTTCATGTATGTGTCAACTCATCAACTATGAATCATCAATGTGTACCAACATCATCAACTATACACTTCATGTATGTGTCAACTCATCAACTACTTGTCTCAACCATGTACTCAACATGTGCCACAACCAAAAGCCCTCATCAATTTCATCATCCAAATCTGATTTGTAGCTCTGTAATAGACCTGGTGTATATGATCACATTCTTGCAAACCTTCCTTAACTTTAAAAACAAGAGACTATCAGTTTCATCAAACTTTTCTTTAGTCTCACATGTCTCGTTTTGGATTAGTCAACAACCCTAACTTGAAGTAATCATAACTTTGAACTTGTAATGTATAAATATATGAAACTGATACATAATGTTCTACAGTCTGTTTTATGCAATTCCTCCAAGTGGCACTACTTGGAACCTCTCAGAAAAGGAGTTATATAAAAAATGACAAACCTTGCTAGATTCTGGCTTATTCTAGAGAGCGACCTTGTAGAGCGTGCCCCGCACAAAATATTTGATTAAATGATCTAAAAATGTTTCAAAGCCTACTACAGAGTGTACCCTAACCAAAAAATTTTGTCTCGTGGAATTTGGATCTGTTATGAAGAATTTATGACGTTTTTTCCCGAAACACCTGATTTTGACTAGTTTCAGGACTGGCCACAAACCCTATTTTCCACATAGTGTAACTCCCAAAATAAAACGACCCACAAGCTGAATTTTTAACCACAGATACGTGGATATGTTTCCTCACTTGCATAGAAATTTCAGGATCTGAATCATTATAGAAAACAAGTTATAGCGAAAATGGTGAGATGTCCTGAAAATAACATACCTTAGAAAGCACCATCAAAAGAATTTATCATTCCTTGCATTTCGGCCTTATTTTCTTCACTTCCTCAGAATTTCGGCTTAGATGTCATTTGTAAACCTCAAAAACCTATAGATATTCAATATTCTCAAGTGTGATTCAAATGAGAGAGCCTTGCCTCTTATTTATACTCTCCAAGTAGCTTCCTTAAAAACATCTTCTAGGTCACTTGGCCCCACTTTCCTTATTTT
>ML807222.1:165197-175282 GCA_009831015.1 Picea engelmannii
GATCATTTTGAATAGTTTTCATCTTCTTTCTAGTCTATCTTCATTGTGCTAACCCTGTAGGTTCCCTCCAAGTGTATTTGATCAACTTTTTCCACTGTTTTGGACCACTTTACACGTTGTCCAAGACAAAACAACTCGTTGATATTTTAGTTTTAACATAGAAATCAGACCTTAGATCGGCCAACAAGGCATTTTCATTGTGCTTGGGGACTCCTCCCATAGGCTAGCAAGAACTAGCTTGAACGGAGAGGGGTTTAGCCCGTGAAATCTAGGGCTATTTCTCCTTGAATTAGACAAGTTTTTTACTGTTGTCATAACATGTTTACCATCTCAGATTGGAGGGTAGAAATTTGTGCTAACAAATTGGTGTCGTTGTCGGGGATGCAAGCCTTGGCGAAGGACATTCGGTGAGTTTTTATTTATTATTTTACTTTATTTTTCTCACCTGGCGACTATAAAGGATACATGGGCAACTTCACATGGGATTTACTCATCCCTTAGTGATCTGGAACACCTGTTCCAGAGTAGTTCTTGTGTGAGTCCTACAACTAGTCCTTCCCTCATAGTGGGTACATTTGTTCTTCAATCAGTCTAGGTATCTCTACCATTTTATTATACAACCCCCAACATTGTGGTAGATACTTTGGCACCTCAGGTATCATCCTTCCCTTCCTCGGCTCCTTTGGTTATAGTTCCAAGTCATAGTCCTTTGATTATTTCATGTTCATCATCTGCTTCAAGTTCTAGTAACATGGTTGGACAAGTAACTAGTTTTACATTCAAAAATTTTGGTCCTTTAGACATAGCTAATATTCCAAGGAAACATCATGCCTTACCTACCACTAACTATGTTAAAAATCTCCCTAAGTTTCAAGGAAACAATGCCATCAATGCACATAACCATATTGAATTATTTTTGAAGGTGAGGATGAGGGAGTTGAGCATGAAGATGTAGCTATGAAGATGTTTGTTTCTACACTTGAGGGAGATGCACGTGATTGGTACAAGAGTCTCCTGAAAAATTCCATATAGGGGTTGAATCCATTTTTCAAGAAATTATTGGAGAGATGGGGCGAAAAACACGATATATCTTTCATCCTTAGAAATTTTACTGATATTAATAAAAAATAGAATGAAATTATGTTAGAATTCAATATTCGTTTTGCAAAGGCTTATCATAGAATTCCTACTATTCTTAGACCTAACATTGATTATCCTTTGATTTCATATCTAGAGAAATTTTATGGAATTCTTGGTGCTTTGATCAGGAAAAAGGAGCCCACCACATTGAATGGTGATTATCAGGTGGCCATCACCACAAAGAAAAACCTCGCCTTGGCCTCTAAAACAAAAATCTCACTTATTTTGTTGGTGTATCCTCAATATAGGAGAACCTCCAACCACCCTACACAACCATTTCCTGAATCTAAACATGAGGAGGGACCTTCCAAGGATGCAACCTTCGAGCTAGTAAACGACCTGAGAAATAGGTTAGTGCAGATAGAAAAGAAACTTCAAAATCAGTTGGTTATCTGTCAACCTAAACCCATCAACCGAAGAAGGCCTTACTAGTATCCCAAGAGGAACGTGGAGCCCAAAGCCCCAACACAAGAACTCAAGACAAACTATATTGACTATGTCTCATCCCCTCTTTATTGTCAAGCTTGCGAACTTCCTCATGGTGAATCCTCCTATGTTATCTTTTCCCAAACATACCACATGTATGAGCAGGAGAAGGAATAGCCCTCTGGCACCCCAGAAAATACCTTGAACATGGTGGCCTAATTTGAATCAATAGAGGACTTTGATGCTTTCCTTGCCTTAGATGTGACTAGGGATAAACCTCATAGCTCCTTTCAAATCCCACAAAAGCAGTGGAAATCCTTACAACATCAGTTTCATCCCTTGTCATCTCGACCTGTGACTCAAGAAGACATCTAGAAGGCCAATGAAGAAGAATCAGTCATAGTTTCATAGATCACTAAGTAGTACGTATGCAAGGGTAAAGCTAAAGTTCCACAATCTTTTCCTAGAGGTGAGATTCCTACTACACAGGTAAGAAAAACTCCTCCACCACCTTTGTTTCCCATTCCATTTCCAACTCGATTAGAAGCACCCCATTTTTCATTAGAGAATGAGCTTTCTAAAGTCAAGATTCCTTTTCCTTTAAAGGAGATAATGCGCATGCCTACTCACAAACATATTTATTAGATATTTTTAGGGATTAAGAGTGAGGTTAACCTTTCATATGAGTGTCGATGGGTTTTTCTTGGACTTAGTAAGGAAAACAACAATCCTACCCCTTTTTATTGTTCATTGTTGGTTAATGGTCTCATTTTGCGAAATTGCATGCTAGATTCCAGTGCGTCTAACAATATCATCACTCTTAAGGTTATGTGTGAGCTTGGATTACAGATTACCAAGCCTTGTTGGAACGTGCAGGCAATAGATGCTAGGGTCGCACCCTACTGCGGGGTTATCAAGGATTTGCAGGTATGTTTGCAGGTAACCCCAAAGAGAACTTTAGTCGTGGATGTGCTAGTCATAGTTTTCCCAACACAGTGAGGTATTCTTATTTTGAGAAAGTGGTCTCCAAATGTGGGGGGTTCCATGCAGATGGACTTATCTTATACATACATTCCTATCTACCCGGTTGAGAAGGTAATAATTTTTTGAAAACCAAATACGTTTCACAATGTTGAGGATCCTCGTTCGAGAGACAATGATTACCTTTACCCTGGCATAAAAGATCAAGAGGCACAGGAGATAGATTTGGGCGCGTACATGCTTTTAGAGGTTCCTGAAACACCTATGCCTTTTGTACCAGAGAATAAACTTGAGCACTCACAAGTATGGTCCATGAATTTCCATTTTCTTCACGTTTAGAGTTTTATTGTACTAACAACATGGCAGAGTACAAGGATTTCTTATTTAATTTATGGAAATCTAGGAAGATTGGTATCAAACTACTGAAGGTGGAAGGTGATTCTGAGCTTATCATGAATCAGTTAACAATGAAGTGTGAAGCTCGGAACCAACAACTGAAAAGGTATAGACATGCAGTGTGGGCTGAGATTGAGTGTTTTGATACATTTAGATTTTTAGGACTCTGAATGAAAAGGATGATTCTTTGGCAACTATTGCTACCTTGTTTACACCTTATATGACCAACCCTTACATTACACATTTAGTTGAGGTTTCTTTTCATCCTTATGTTATGGATAACATAGGCTCTTGGCAGGTTTTTGAATATGATAGACATATTTTGAATTTCTTAAATTGTGCTAATGAGTTTTCTAATCACAACATTGATGAGATATAGGAGGCTGAGAAGATCCCAATGATTCAACTGAAAAGTAACAATATTCCAAATGGATTAGTACCATTAGAACAATTATTTGATAGCTCAGATACTTTTCAAGGAACTAATAAATATTCCATTGATGATCAGGTTCAAAAGGTGAACATTGGCAGTGGGGATACCCCAAGGATCATCAAAATTGGAAAGGCATACACATCACAAGAGAAAAGAAAAATTGTCGAGATGGTAAGAGAGCAAAGGGATGAATTTGCATGGTCTTATGACGAGCTCAAATCATATGACCCAAATATCATTAACTGTGCAATACCACTATTAAAGGACATCAAAACTTTCAAAAAAAGATTGAGATACATGAATCCAAAGGTGGTGCCCACAATTAAGAAGGAACTACAGAAGTTGTATGAAGCAGGTATCATTGAACCAATCAGGTATTCTCACTAGGTAGCCAATTGTGTACCGGTGAGGAAAACATCATGTGAGATTCACATTTGTATTGATTTCAGAAATTTAAATCATGTGTGTCTCAAAGATAATTACCCCTTGCCTAGCATGGAACATATTCTTTAGGAAGTGACTAGATCAGGTATGATGTCTATGCTAGATGGTTTCTTTGGTTACAATCAGGTATTGGTTGACACACATGACATGTATAATATGTCCTTCATTACTCCTTGGGGAACTTATTCATATATTTGTATGCCTTTCGGTTTGATGAATGTTGATGCAACTTTACAACGTGCTATGGATTATGCTTTTTCATATATTTTTTTTCAAATTCATAGTAGTATATCAAGATGATTTGACATTTTATTCCAAGACTAGAGATGATCATGTTTCTCATTTACGAAAGGTTTTTGACAGGTGCAGGTCTCTTGGTATCTCTCTTACCCCAAAGAAGTCAATTCTTGGGGTGTTTGAGGGAAAGTTTCTCGGGAGCATTGTGTATAAGGAAGGAGTAAGGATAGACCCTAAAAGGATCAAAGACATCATGGATATTCCACTCCCATCTAGTCAGAAGGACATCTAGTGATTTTTCGGTAGGATCAATTTTTTGAGGTGTTTTGTGCCCAAGTTTGCAGAGATAGCCAAGCCCATATATGATATGATGAAGAAATATCATAACCTCAAGTGGATTGATGAAGCCAAGAAGGATTTCAATGATATCAAATAGTATTTGTGTCACGCACATGTTCTCTTTATTCCTGATTATGCTAAAGATTTTCAAATTTTCTCCTTTTCTTCTGATTCAACTATGGTTGTTGTGTTATTGCAGAAAAATGAATATGCATTAGATAAACCCATAGCCTTCATGACTAAGGCCTTAAATGAGAATAATTGGACCAAAACATAATGGAGAATAAATTTTATTCTCTCGTAAAGGGGTTGGCCCACTTTAGACCTTACTTTTGGAACTCACACATCATTGCCTATGTTCCCCACCCCATGGTCAAACAAATTTTGGTTCAAAAGGATTGTAATGGAACCAAGGGGAGGTGGATCACTAAGATTCAAGAGTATTAATTAGAAGTGAGGCATACCAAATTGGTAAGGGGCCAAGGTTTAACAAGGATTATGGCATAAAATAATATGGAGGCTATCGAGAATAAGCTGGTAAGTGCTCAGGTAAATATCTTAATCAATTCATTTAGGGGTTCAGATTGGTATCGGCATATCATTTTATATTTGGAGAATTTTTCTTTTCCCCCTAACTTTAATAAGACGGAGAGGAGATCTTTAGAGATTTGGGCTTCCAATTACCATGTGTAACAAGGACGATTAGAATGAAGGATTCATGTAGGGGTCATCTTGCCTTATGTGGACTTGGATGAGTCCAAGGAACTCTTAAAGGATCTTCATTCTAGAGTATGTGGTGGACACTTTTTTTCTCGAAACACCGCTCATAAGATTATGCGCACATGCTATTATTGGCCAACACCTTTTAGAGATGCACACTCTTTTGTCCAAGCATGTGAGGCATGCTATAGATTTGAAGGAAAACAAAAGCTTATTGCTTTTCATTTATATCCAATCATTGTGGAGGATCCTTTCCAATAGTGGGGCCTTGATTTTATTTGGGATTTTTCACAAAGTTCCAGTGTAGGTCATACATGGATATTAGTAGCCACCAATTATTTTGCCCCATGGGTGGAATAAATTCCACTTAGAACATCTTCCAGTGCTACTATTGTCAGGTTTTTGGAGGATAGTATCCTCACTAGATTCGGTGTCCCACAGAAAATTACAACTAATAATGCTAGTGTATTCCGATCAATTGAGTTATTGGCCTTTTTTTCTCAGTATGGTATTACATTGGCTCATGCATTAAATTACTACCCACAAGGAAATGGTTTAGCAGAATTGAGTAACAAGAGTTTGATCAGGACAATCATAAAGACAATTGGGGACAACAAAAGAGCTTGGGACAATTGTCTCAAATTTTCTTTATGGGCAGACTGAATCACACGGAACATATCAAATGGTAAGAGCCCTTTTGAGTTGGTATATGGATTAGATGCAGTTTTAACCATCAACATGGAATTTCCTACATATAATATATTGGGACAGTTCTCCACCAACAAGGAAGAATTGAAGAATCGTATTGATGAGTTGGTGTAGCTGGAGGAAGATAGACTTATGGCCTATACACAGTTTACAGATTATCATGCACAGGTCAAAAGGGTATTTGACAGAAAGGAAAAGGGAAAGAAGTTTCAAGTTGGTGACGTGGTCTTGTTGTGGGACAAGAAAAATGAGAAATCATGTTTCCACAACAAGTTTGACAGTCTTTGGTTGGGTCCATACATCATTGATTCATCAGTAGGGCCTAACACTTTTCAGCTGTCTGATTTAGAGGGTGAAATTATAGGGATTCCTATTAATGGGAAGCACTTAAAGTTCTTTTTCCAATGAGGGACTTAGTCCCAAACAATTTTTGTTTTATGGGCTGTGTTAGAGTAGGTTAGAGTAGGTATTCTCCTTCTCGCATTAGTCATTTATGATTTCTGATTTTTTACATTTTTAGGACAACAAATTTACTTTCCCTTACAAGTGTCTTTAATTCCAGTATTTACTTTCAGTCTTTGAATAGGTGTCGTTGATTTTTCCATAGTCATGTCAGCATGTGGTTGAGTCTTCTATGTCTTTCTTTTTATTCAATAAATGGGTATCCATAATTGTTATTCTTGGGTCAGAATTTCAATGTCTATATTACACATGTCAAGCCTTTGTGTCTATCAATTAGAGTGAGCTTGGATGGGGGTTCCATTTTTAATTATCCTCGAACTATTGAGCCTTTAGGATGGGTATTTTGAGGAGACATACGAGTGCCTTGAGTCATCTTGTGTATTGTATCCTCATCTCTCATCATTCAGTATTCCTCTTCGAGTCAGTCACCCCTGCGTCCAGCATAGGGATGTGGTACCTAGTTCTTTCATATTTATGTTTTTGACTTATCACTTCGAGTTGAGGGAAGAGAGACCTCATTACTCTTTTTTTCAGCAAGTTATCTTGTATCGACTTCAACACATTATCTACATATGACCCAGAAGTAGAGCACCTTAGTAGCTGTTAGCCTCATTGGAGGTTATTTCGCATCTGACAAGGATGAACATCATTGGGCCTTGATTGGATGATCCTTTTCATTGTCAACTTTAGAACATATTTCACAGTGTCATGTTTTTCTCATACCTTAGTACCCATTGAAATTATTGGTGGTGTTCCTTCATAGTTCACAGGTGTTTACATTATTGACATATGATGAAGTGACTTGCTCCCTTGTGTTGACATCAACACATTTACCGTAGGGAGGAGTGTACATCATTGGGTGGTAGAAGGGAGAATATTTGGATGAGACTCCTTGGTCTTCAGTTTTATGTGGGAGGATTATATACTTTGACCCCATGGCCCATTGGATAGGCTTTGGTACTACATGTCATCTTAGAAGTTGTTCTTCATCAGATTACATGGCCCTTTTGTCATCCTTCCACACAGTTACAGGGGTATTTTTGGTACACATTCCTTAGTTCATGGAGCATCATTTGATTATATGGACACATATATTCTTATGGTTCTCGACATCCTACCAGGGGATCCCATCCTCTTGAGTTGCCATTGTTAACCCCTATATTTTCACCCTTGAAAGTATTGAGGGTTAAGAGCCAGCAAGAAGTACTTTGGTTTGCATACTCAGATTTTCCCAGGGATTTAGCAATTATGCTAAGCAGGAGGATGGTTGGCACACGAGGAAGGTACATGATTAGTACATGGTTACTTAGTTCAAGAGTCACAGTCTACTTGGTTTCCATGCATTTGTGTGAGAGAGATGTATATAGGTGTTGTTATTTTTTAGGAGGCATAGTTTGAGTGGGTCTCCTAATAGTTTGGGAAAGTTGAGAACATATAGTATGAGTCCTTGCAAGATTCTAAACCCGATGAAACTTTTTTGGGCAACATGTAGAAAATTTCTCTTTTAGCAGGTTTTGCTCTAGGCCCCAGATTTAGATTCTGAGAGTGCAATATTGATCCTTAAGACATCTAGAGTTCTTTGGAATTTTTTCCAGATGATGTCACCTAGATTTCTAGTTTTAGTAGGTTGAGAATCATGGCCTGCATGACAGTTATGATGGAATATTCAGATCCCTTGCAGAAAGATGAGATTAATGAGTATAAATTCAAGGGTATTCAGAATACTTTCTATTTTTGGCAGTATGTATGTGGAAAATTTTCTAAAAATAGAACTAGGAATCTATTTTTAGAGAACCCTATTTTTAGAGGTTCTATTTTTCGTTGTTCTATTTTTAGATGCCTCTGTATTTAGCAAGTCCATTCATTGTCCATGCAGTGCCAAGTGGAAGCCTCTAAGGTCGACATGTGGCAGTGATGTGGAATCCACCTAGGATAGGGCACATATTCCTAAAATTGGAGCATATGATAATTAATTTATGATGGAAGGAGAGGTTGCATGATTTTCCTAAAATTATCTCCCCCATGCACTCATGCACCCACTCTATACTTAGACTCTATTTTTACCCCCTTGATGTGTCCCTCTTTCTTCCTTTGGATGTGCACCCTCACTAGCTATATATTGGAGGATTTCCTTGGCTTATTTCATCGGTTCTTGCAATAGAAACATAGTGTCTCTCTCATTCTCTTCTCTCTTTCTCTAGTCTAGTTGCATGATTTTCCTAAAATTATCTCCCCCATGCACTCATGTGCCCACTCTAAACTTAGACTCTATTTTTACAGCCTTCATGCATCCCTCTTTCTCCCTTTGGATGTGCACCCTCACTAGCTATATATCGGAGGCTTGCCTTGGCCTATTTCATCGGTTCTTGCAATAGCAACATAGTGTCTCTCTCTCATTCTCTTCTCTCTTTCTCTAGTCTAGTGGATCCTCTTTGAGAAAAGTAGTCATTCTATCGGTTGTAGGCTTGTCAAGTGTGGTGCAATCATCTATCTTAGAAGTTTTATCAATAAAGAAGTGTCTGCTTGACATTCAAGCCTCTTTTCTTGGAGATATTATGCTAAATTTGTAATCTGATATGTCATTTTCTGAACTGTTTATCATGATTAGTTTCAATCATTTTGAATAGTTTTCATCTTCTTTCTAGTCTATCTTCATTGTGATAACCTTGCAGGTTCCAAGTGTAATTGATCAACTTTTTCCATTGTTTTGGACCGCTTTACATGTTGTCCAAGACAAAAACAACTCACTGATTTTTTAGTTTTAACTCACAAATCAGACCTTAAATCAGCTAGCAAGGTTCTTTCATTGTGCCTAGGGAATCCCCCCTAGAGGCTAGCAAGCACTATCCCGAACGAAGAGGGGTTTAGCCCATGACATATGGGCTATTAATTTCTCCTTGAATTAGCCAAGTTTTTTACCATTGTCATAACAGGTTTATCAGCTCAGATTGGAGGGTAGAAATTTGTGCTAACACACTGACATGAACTTTGTTCAAGGTTCTCTTGATCGGAGACTCTGGAGTTGGGAAATCATGTCTCCTTCTGATATTTGCAGTGATTTTTATTTCTTATCAAATCTATGGATATGATTATGAAATTATTATATTCATATATGTCGAGTTTGGGAGCGAATTTTTACATATAATGCTAATGCTTTGGGATAAATTAGTTGTGCACTTATAAAACTACTACCTATCTTGTATTCTAGGATGGTGAAAAATGTTTGATTATTTTCTTTTTAAGGAGAAATGGTAAGATTTCTTAGTATGCTAATGTTGATTGGTTTTCATCTTCGTTGTAGGATTATTCTTATCTAGATAAATACATTAGGATAATAGGATTTAAATTTGTAAGTGATTTTGATGGCTTGTATTCTAAATCAAATATTTTTCTTTTTTCCCATATTTAATTATATTCTATTAATAATATAAAATGGTTAGTATTTATTTTTAGAAGTTTTTATTTTCTAGGTTATATGTATGAACCATTTATGATTCATCAATTTTTGTTTTATTAAAAAAATTGAATAGTGGAGTAGGATGGAAAGATGATCAAGCTTCAAATTGTAAGTGGTATTCCTAGAATAAGTAGTGAGTATATAGGAAATATCAAACTTCAATTCAATTTGAATAGGAATTAGACACAATATTGTATTTGAGTGGAATTGACTCGAGCTTGTGAAATTAAATATATTGTAGGATGGTAGGAAATGCATATTCTTGCGAATGCATATCAATATTAAAACACTTATTTGTACCTATCTATCCTTAAAATTTTGTCATATATCTATTTATGTCAA
>ML807222.1:175916-188734 GCA_009831015.1 Picea engelmannii
CCCTTGGAGCATGATGTGTACTTTGGAGTAGATAATTTCACTTGTGTTGTCCTACAGGTGCTCATTGTAGGCCCATATTATATTGTTGGATTCCCTTACCTCTCACATAAATAGAGTAAGGAGTCAGTCCTTCTCATAATAATAAAAATACATAATTGTATCTCTTATCTTTATACTTAATTTATTTGAGGAAGTTTATAGGGTTTCCTCATTAACCCTGGGTGGAGTTATGAAGTCTATAGGAGTAATTTTCATTGGAGATTTATCTTGTGACTAGGATTTTCTCATATGGAGGAAATGTTGGTGATGATCACCCTTCTCTCTCTCTCTCTCTCTCTCTCTCTCTCTCTCTCTTAGGTTTTATCCCCTAGAGGTATGAGATTAAGGTTTTGTCATAAAATCCTAGGGTTCCTTTCTTGAAGAAGGTTAAGACAAGATGATGACTTACCTTGGAGGATGTTGTAATGATTCTTTCATGTTGGACCTCCTTGGTTGAGATAGGGTTTTCATGTTTTACATAGCTATGGTTTTGGAGAGCTAGTGGACTTCTACCAAACTTGAAAGAAGAATAGGGTATGTACATGTACTTCATCTTAAGCATATGACTGAAGTTTTCAACTATCCTAAACCTATGCATTTATATATTTTATTTCATATGTGTATGTTTTTCATGTATTTTCACACACACACACACACATTTCATTTTCATTTCATGTATTTTTCATGCTATAGACATCGTTATATTTCTTTTGTAAGTTATATAAAAGTAATTTTCATATTTTATTTATGTGGGATGAGTTTCCCTAGAGGGACAAAACTTATCCAAGTTGTTAGGTATATTTTATTCTTGGATTTATTAGAATATATGGATATTATAAAGTTAAATATTGTACTCTTTCCACTTATGTTTTATACTCTATTTCATAATTTTTGGATGAAAATTCATAGGGTTAAGGTCTAGGAAACCTCTAGTCAAAGAGATGAAATTTATATTTTGCATTATAAGTTAAAGAGTGAAGAAATTTTTGTATGGTATGATTAGAGATTATTGTGGTTTAGATCACTCTAAGTATAATATAGAGTTGGTATTCAGTTGAAAGATTACTTGGGAGATGTACTTCATATTTTTGAGGTTGTGGGGTTTCAAACCCCGTGTTTATTAGGAGAAGCAGCTTGACCCTTCAAAGGGATTTTTCTACTTCAAATATTTATGATTTTGTTCACTTGAGACTTGTTTAAGATGTGTAAGATGAATATTAGCCTCGGAGTCTGTGATAGGTTGGAAGGAGCTTCCAATTTTTTCCATAGAAGATTAGGTTTTAAATTCTTATGGAGGATTCAGTCAATCTTTGGTAGCATGATGAGAAGGAGATTCTAGAACCTATCGATTTGACACAGTTGGTTTCTCACCAAGAAAATGAAGACAAAGAAAAGAAAATCATTCTTGATTCTATGAAGGATAATTTCATCTCACACATTTCTAATTAGAATCTTGGGGGCCTCATAGTCTAATTTTAGATGTAAAAGTCATAAATACCTATCTCTATTGAATGTAAAAGAGAATATGTATATCATGCACTTTATAGAGTAAATATTAATCAAATTTGACTTCATAAACAAGACACCTTATAAAAAGGTAGTGGGAATAGAGTTAAGGTTGAAAAGAAGAGGTCCTAAAATTGTCCTCATTGCATGTAATGGTTCATATCAATGGAATCTTTCTTCCCCAACTCTATCTTGTAATTTTATGATGTGTTTAATTTATATTTCTTAGCCAATGTTCCTTCTATGAATTTCATGGTATATTTGCATGTTTCCTCCTCTTATATTGGCATTCAAGAATTTTAAATATTATACCTCAAGATATAGATCATTTATATCAAAGTAGCTAACCAATCCATGGGAATGAGGGTATGAAGAGTATTTCAGGTTTGAATATTCAAAACAATCTCCAACTTATTTTTGTCACTTGTAGAGCCCATTTGCTAGACCATACACTATCAAAATCATGGTTGTCCATAAGAATTTTAGTTTTTTTTTTCCATCTATATTCACCATTGTAGTAACATCATACATGTATATTATCACATCCATTATTATGCAACATAGTTAGAAATTTTGCAAATCTTTTATGCTAACCATGGATGTACCATGTTGTTATAAAAACCCTTGACATCCTCTATGGTGGTATGCACTCAGGTATCTCACATCTAAAATACAAATTCAATAGCCATGAAATGACATTAAAATATACATGTAGCATCTAAAATATTTGGCAACCTCATTTCATCCCTTTATCAACTTACCCAGAGTTGTATGGCTGAGCACAATAATGAATGAAATAGAGGATGACCCTACTCTCCAAACTTTAGAAAAATTCCACAACTCCTATAATATATTTAATAAGGAAAACTATATCTCATTTGAAATGTCTTTCTGATATCTCAAACAAGCTTTTCTCAAAATTTCATTTCTCTTTCTGGTTTGGAATTTATCATTCATCGAATATCTAAAGGTATGTGGAAAAACAGGGTTACACATACCTTTAGTTTCAATAATGATTTTCTCACACCATAGGCTACACCAAACCAAGCTGCATGTATCAATGGAAATATGTCTTTGATACTTCAAATGGGTCTTCAATAGAATTTGATTTCATTATATGCAATAGAAGTTATGAAGAAATTTGCAACAACAAGATGTCAATTCTCCAAAAATAATGGTTTTTTCATAGAAATTTTTATTTTTATTTTTTAGAGTGCTTAAATATTATTTTAATTTATTTGTTTACCTATCTAATTAATGGGTAATGTAAAGTACCCTACATGTTGTAATTGGGAACCAAGATCAATATTTTCATTGCTAGCTTGATTATGGGTCATCCACACACTCAAGGTTATGGGTAAACCACACAAAACTCTTATTTTCATTTGCAATTGGTGAATTGTAAGCATGTTGGTACAATAAACATAAAGGGGTATTCTTTTTCTTTAGCATGCTGCAATTATGGGAACCATCATTTTGTAACAAGGGAGGATTGATACGAATCTTAAAGGAGCTTATAATCTAGGATTGGGTGTAAAATTCATAAATCCATATCTTTTTCATTTTGTAATAAGGGAGGATTGATATGAATCTTAGAGGAGCTTATAATCTAGGACTGGTGTAAAATTCATAAATCCATATATTTATTAAAGATAAAAGGGAGCATGGTGATCATGTTGATGGTCCCTATTTTGGCATCCATTTTGCACCTTTTTGACACTTAGTATACCCTTCACTTACCTATTCTAATAATTACAGTAACTTCCATACTTACCATGGATTAAAAATTGCTATAGTTTTTTCAACATAGGAAAGACAAGGATCCCATAGTAGAATTATGGTTGAGCCATGGGAAAGCTACAAGTTTTCTGCAACTAGACTACCAGATGGCTAGAGGAAATATACAACACATATGCAATTTCTTCTTGAGGGATTCATTGAAAAAGGAAAAACAGAGGAGATATGATTTCAACTATATCCAAACTAGACCTATGGAGGCAAGGTCAAAAGGACAAAGGACCATGGAGCATGCTCAAGGGAAATATTTCAAGATGAGATACAGGCTCGAATGCATAAACATAAATCAACCTGAATATTCTAAGGTTGTGCATCCAAACAACCAATGAACATACCTGAACCCAACTTGGTGTAAGAATCGAGTAACAGTTTAATCGATTCAATTTGGTTAACCTGAGTTTGGAAAACAATGAACAGTTTTTGTTTGAGCCCATATGTGTAATTGTCAAATAGCCTAGTTTAGAGTGATGAGAGGCCTATATATAAGAAGCGAGCCACCTCCCTTGAAAATAATAGAAAAACTTATGTTGAAACTCTAATGTCTGTATTTTGACCTTTTGTTAATAAAGATATTGGTGTAAGATTGGTGCAATGTTCTTATGTCGTTGAAGTGTGGATTTGATTAGTGCATTGTTCATGTAGTTCTCTTTTGGTGCCTTGTCTGAGGAGGCAGGGCCTCCTTCCTAGATAGGTACTATTATAATAACAGATTTATTAAATTATTCTTTGCTTGAAATTGAAGAGTGTAGTCTGTTAATATTGTTGCATGTGATAGTCAGAGTTTCAATTATCTCTTAGTGTTACTTGGATTTTTTATTAATATAAAGATTTTTTTTAGAATTTTGTGATAAAATGAACTTAATCGTGGCTGTGAAGATGTTAATTGAGCTATTTTTCATAAGACAATACGATTTCTTTGTGAATATAGCACTTCCAATTAAGTACTTTTCATATTTGTTATAGAGTGTCAGTTTTATGTTTTGAATCCGTTAATTTATGCAATCCATATTATGGAACGATGATTAAGGGGCCCATCACATGTATTTTATGGATTCAAGATTAATCAATATCGACTTCATAAACAATATACCTTATATAAAGGAAATAGGAATAGAGTTAAGGTTGAGAAGAGGAGATCCTAAAGTTGAACTCATTGCATGTAATGGTTTAGATGAATCAAATCTTTCTTCTCCAACTTTTTCTTGTATTTTTATGGTGTGTTTTATTTATATGTTTTAGTCAATTTTATTTCTATGAATGTCATGGCATATTTGCATGTTGTGTCCTATTATCTTGGCATTCAAGTTTTATATATCTTGTCATGTTCCCATTTTTGGGTTCCCCTATTTTGTAGTAGAAGGGACTTTTGTGACTTGTTAATGGAGAAAAAAGAGTTAAAATAGGGTCATTTAATGTCATTTAGTTAAGAGGTATTATATTATTAAAGTGACTTTTAATCCTAAAGTGATAATTGGAGGGAAAATAAGGGTTATATTTGATTTAGTAAAAAAGGGTAAAATTCTAGAAGAATCGATTTAGTCCAAAAAGGGGAAGTTATAGAAGGAATGGAGGAAGGATATAGAAGGGGGTTGGAAAAGTATAAAATAAGGGTAAACCCTAAATTCTCATCATTATGATTTGATATCTTATTGAGTGTTCTTGTAGCGAGCATTTTCATTTGGGTTTTGGGAAAAACCCTTCCACTATTGGTTTGGTTTCGGTGGTGCAATATCCACCCTAGCTAGACAAGACTGGAATCCATCCAGGATTTCCATTGGAGCTAGATAAGAAGGAGGAGGATCCATACAGGGTCTTCATTGAAGCTTCACTTGAGATTTTTTCCTACTGTTGGAGGGATACCAAAGTGCGTAGGAGGGTTACAAAGTTTCCTAGACAGGGTCAAGCCCAGACATTTGTAGGATTATGGAGGGTTTCGGGGAAAACCAAGTTCAAGGCACCCTTGTGGGTTGAAACTAGGTTGTGCCACGAGGCCCTGATGGATGACAGAATATATCCTATGAAGACCTCTGTAATCAAGGATTTCAATAGTTCGTCAAGGTTTGATCTGTGAAGTTTACAGGAGGGCATACAAATACGCTCATAGAGAAGACAACGTTGCAGTAAATAGGATAGGAGATATTCTATAGTTTGCACCATCTATTGGCATCATTCCAGGTTTCTTGAGTTGTTTTCTGTTTAGTGAATATTATAGTTTCCTTGCAACCAGTAGTTGTAGTTTTCCTTGAACCTTCCTAGTAGCCATTAGAATTCTATTGTTGTTTGTATTTATATTCTTCATTCATAATAAAGGATGTCAAATGTTGTCACTCTTGTTCATTATGTATTTGGATTAGTAAAGTGTTCACCCAATGTGATGCATGAAAACCGTTTGTGAAAAATACTCAATCCATTAGTAACACATATAATACAAGTATTTGACAAAGGTACAAAATCAGAACCACATAGTAAACAAAAAACCTTCATTTCCCTAGCATATTCCCATAGGGGGATATTACGGTGGTATCAGAGTTGGTGATCTTTCTAGCCTTTGATTGAATCAGTCATGAATGGGTTACAAAGGAGGGAGAAATTAGCATTTCCTTCGATGGAAAATGGAATAAAAACAACTCCAAAATTCTCGGATAAAACTTGGAAAATTTTTGAACAAGCCAAAATGGTGCTAGTGGTGAAGAAGATCATGACTCAATATCAAAAGTATCTAAAATTAATAGAAGATATCCATGCATAATTTCCCTTCAAAAACTTTTACACTCTCTGTCATGGAAGTTGGCCCAATTATTTGGATGAGGATTATTTTAATGACACGAGACAAGAATAAAAAAATGATGATCATGAAGAGAAGGTGGAGGAACATGCATCTAGTCGCGAAAAGGATCTGTGCATAGAGGAAGAATAAACAACATACTATGATACATCATCAGAACTGACCAATGAGGTTGATGAAACTAGTGTGTTAGATGTATATACCTCTGATGAATCAACACAAGAAGAGGATGCAACATCTTATGATGACATGTTCCAATCAACCAATGTTGAGGATCCCACAACTTTCACCATGTATGATGCTTATGACGTGGGTAGTCTAAGTGTGATAACACCTATGCTTGATGAGGATTCAACACCATATGATGTCAATTATGATGAGGACGTGATTTTACCTCGACAAAGTTTGGAGGACCAATTATTGGTCAAGGAGGAGCAGACTGTGCAAGTGTTTACAAGCACAGATGGTACTCATAAATTTATTGAAGATATTATGTGGAAAACTGAGATGGTGGAGAGTAAAAAATGAGTCATAGAAGCGATCACTAGTGCCCAATTACGCATCATCAAATAAGCACTAGAGAAGATGAAATTTGATTACTTGCAACTATTCATGGATAGGGACCTTGCTCTTAAGTTTGTTGAAGACAAGGAGAGAGAAATTTAGGAGCGTTGTTACTATATTAGTTTGGCACGCTCCTCATCATTGACAACAACTGAGACTTCATCATATTTGGTAGCAATGACACATGAGAGCATGAGTGGAACTCATGATATGAGGGGGGGCCTCTTGTGACAAGTCCACATGAGGAGTATTCAAGGTTGCAGGAGTGTTTATACACATAGGATTTTGATCATGTGCATTGTAGGGATCAAGAGTCATTTAATTTGTCTCAAGTCTTAGCTACATAGATGGTAGTTGAGAAAATTCCTTGTAGACTAGCCAGCAAGGAAGTATATTCATTAGATGATTGGGAAACTAAGTATAGGATAGATGTGGATACATCACTCTGGGATCCAAGTTTATTTTATGTTAGTAGAGTGATTGATATAGTGGCACATATAGGATATACGATGGTACATGAAGATACAATGATGTACAGTGGAATACAACAACATACATTGGTGTACGATGATATGTAGTGGGTTTTTGGGATGTTTTTTCTCGGTCGACCTCCAGAAAGAGACTTTAGACCTATTATTGAGTTTGGTTCACCTAGGATCAAGGAGTGGATGGACGAGCCTCGTGGAGAGGTATATCCCTCAGAGATTGATCTTTGAGTGGGATATCACCAAAGTAGGGACATAGAGCAGGATATTCATAGGATCACTCTCAGATGTTACCTTGAGTCCTTGGTCATACCATTGGGGTTTACCAGTGCACCTGACTCTTTCTGGTCTTACATAAAGTGGCAGTGGCATCTAGTGCCATTTTCCGATGCCAATAGTATATTCGGTAGGATGTGGAGGAACCACCTAAGTCAAACATGCAATATTATAGCCATGTAAGAGTTATTGTTTTTGGGCTGTGTGGTTAGACCACAGGAGGAGATCGATATTGTATTGGGTCATTTCACATAGATTCTTGTTGATACAGTGTTGGATGGCATTATCCACTACAGAGGTTGCAAACTTGTATCTATTGAGCCCCTTCTTAGAGAGATGATTATGAGGGTTATGTATGATCCACCTTCGATAGGGAATTTTGGGTGCTCACACGAGTGTGAGGCACCACAGGTGATAGGGATACTTTCCATGTAGGTATTTAGACTCCACAAATTACGTGGGTACATTGATGATGATCGAGACATCAAATTTCCTAGCACATTTTGGTAGGAGACGAACATATCAGCAGGCACATATATGATTCCTAGTACTAGGATTCCACCAGAGGATGGCATACCAGGGAGTTGGCTCATTTTGACTCCGATGGTTAGCAGTATGTTGCAGCAACCATTAGAAAGTATTAGGAACGATGAAATTCCTATTTGGTGGTGGGATCTAGGAATTCATCTAAGTGATCGATTGATCCAGATGATGGTTGATAGAGCTATGACAATGATTGGTTCTCTCTATTTTTGGGACATCAACAAAGGGCAGGTTGAGACTTAATATATAGGGAAGGATAGACTTGAGGCCAAACGTGGAATTGTAGGCTTAGACTCCAGTGAGACAATTTCACATAAGAGAATTTAGGATGGTGGATTCATTCCCTTCGAGGATATTAGCTTGGGGTTCCAGGAGAGGAGGATGCAAACTGAGCACGTTGGTCTGACAGTGATGATCATAGTGGTGCAACGTCAACATGGTGGTATATTTCTAGGATTAGTTTGGGACCTTGGGATCACATTGTTTGATAGTTCAGCCACTATTAGAGAGGACAACATTGACTTTGACTTTTTAGAGTTTACCTTTGGGTGTCTTAGGAGAGGTTTCTTGGAGGAGTGGTCTTCTGAGGAGTTGATTGAGTTTATGCAGCATATGATTTCTTGG
This sequence comes from Picea engelmannii, assembly GCA_009831015.1. Taxonomy (NCBI): domain Eukaryota; kingdom Viridiplantae; phylum Streptophyta; class Pinopsida; order Pinales; family Pinaceae; genus Picea; species Picea engelmannii. The sequence continues at coordinate 184,536 of ML807222.1, forward strand.
ATTATCAGGAGAAGTCAGGTGGATTCTTGTATTATCAAATTACAAACTAGTGTTATACCCTCCACATTAAATAGACCAGTTTAGGATTCTGGTAACTTTACCATCTACGAGGTTCTTATCTTCACACATGATTAAATCTGCGATGTTTACATTAACATTAATCGACGCCAGTTTCCACCTTTTACATAAAAGTGGTTGTTGCTAGTTGACGGCCAACATCCCTGAAATAACATTAATACATTAATGTATTAATACATTAATACATTAAAGCATTATTAATAATTAATACATTAATCTATTAATAAGGTATTAATACATTAATACATTAAGTAAAGCATTATAAATATAATATTAATGTATTACTTTAAAGCATTAATACATTTAGTAAAGCATTATTAATATATCTAATACATTAATGTATTAAATACATTAATACGTTAATACATTAATGTATTAAATACATTAATACGTTAATATATTAAATACATTAATACATTGATTCGGGTATATGAACCACTTTTTACATTAATGTAATATATTAATAAATTAATTAATTAACATATTATTAACTTTTAAGTAAAAAGTGGGTATGTGATGAACATAAATGTTGTATTTTCATCGTCAACTAACGTCAACCATAGTTATTCTCATCAAGCACCAACTCATAGAGGCTACAACCTCTGATTGCCAGCACCAACTGGCTGAGAGCACCGACTCCCACAGAATCCCAGCACCCACTGGGTGGAAGCACCAACTTCCTTTTTCCTTCAGCACCAACTGAGTGAAGGCACCAACCTTCAGATTCTACAAGCACCCACTTGCAGAGAAAGAGACATACGTCTCCATAGCACCACCCTACCACCCTTATTTGCCAAAATAAATATTGCTTAAATCAACTGGTTCATTCTTATATAGCTTGCTTACCCTTTCAGCTGATCTATTCTGCGTTCTTCACTGTCTTTGATCTGCTGCTCTGCTTCACTATTCTCTGCAGCCCATTCTCAGCTGCTTCCCTATCCTCTGCTCTGCTCCCTTTTCTCACCTTCAGAGCTCTCTATCCATCTCATTTCAACCACCCTTCTATCTTGGTTCCAACACATTATATTGTTTTTCCACATGCATAGGTTTTCTTTTCTTTTCTCAACTCCAACTGCAGTTTTTCTTTCTTTCATTCTTTCTTCTGCTTTTCGCATGCCAGCATTCTCCCTGATTTTCTGAACTGGCTTTTTGCATGCCTCCTCTATGCATGCCACATCATGCAATGCTGTGTTCTTCCTGTCTTAACTGCCAGTCTAATTTTAGACTGAAATTTCTTCCACCGTCCAGAGTGATTAGAGAAACCCAACTGGCAAAAACTTCCATACTTGTCAAAGCAGATGAAGGACCCCCGCAAAACCCTAGATTTAGCAATGTTAAGCTCCGTTGATTTTTCATTATAGCCATTTGATGTTGGCCACACCAATCGCGTTGTGAATAGCATCATTCGAGCTTTTCTTAACCAAAATGATTGGTAACCCAAGGGCGTTGTGAATGGCATTATTCGTGTGTTTCTTAAAGAAAACGATTTGCAACTGCTGCTGCTAGTCATGGTCGTGGCTGAGGTGTGTGTTTTTATCAGCAATGATCCCCATGGGCGAAGGCCGGACTGGAAGCCTCTGTTTCTGTTTCAATGGGGGTGCTTCAATCGATTTTGAGCTTTCCTTCAAACGTTTATTGCTCAAATGGGTTTATTCCCTCCTTTTTCCTGAATAACCTAACGCGATGGGCACTTGGATAACCTAACGTAATGGGGGTGCAATTTGCGGAGTGGAACCCAATCTTAACATCCCCACGTGGATAACCTCTGACATCATCTAGCTTGTGCTCCATAACCAAATGATTGCCATCAATGACAACCTTGATAGTCTGCGTTATCTCTGCTATAGCCATATTTCCAACAATCTCCCCCTTTGGCATTGATGGCAATATGTCTTTCATTGATCCCCCTTTGACATCAAGGGCAAAGGGTTAAACTGTTCTCCTTAATCTCCCCCTGACTTTGTGCACTCAACGGTAATACCTGGGAAAGGTATCAGCTCTGATCTCTATGTATTTTTGCTTGCTGCAATTTTACCATGTTCAGTAACCAGGCTTCTTGTGAAAAGATCCTTTGGACCTGCACTCCTTTAATCAATCATCTATGCTCTGTCTTGTACACATCTGCCCCTGCCAATTACTACCTGAGGTACATTCGGTCAATCGTGACTTCATCTTCCAATCCTGTGTAGACCATATGGAGAGATGCCAACTCCCCTTGTCTAGAAGAGTTGTGCATGCTTTGTCAATGACCCACCACTCTGTCTTTATGCTCAAACAAAAGACTCTTTGCATCTACAATCTTCTTCGTTCTGCTATACATCTTTAGATTTGTGCATGTCAAAGATGTTTTAGAGCTATGCTCCTGCTATCAAGATGACCCCAAGGACCCGTTCATGAGGAACCAATCTGGGATTATCTCAAAATCATTTGTGCTCTCTCTATGTTAGCTAAGAGGATGATGCACGTTTTATATAATTCAATAAGAATCATATGTAACAACACTGTGTTTCAAAAACTATTCCAGCCATGTGTTTCAGCATATGTAACATTACTGTGTTTCAGCTGTTACAACACTGTGTTTCAGCATAAGTTCCAGCTCTGTTTGAGCACTTTGTTTCTGCATCTGTGTTCCATCATCTGCATTCCAGCACCTGTGTTCCAGCATCTGTGATTCATCTTCTATGTTTTAGCATCTGTGTACCAGCATTTGTGTTCCAGCATCTGTGTTCCAGCTTCTATGTTCCAACATTTGTGTTCGAGCACCTGTGTTCCAGCATTTGTGTTACAACATTTTGTGTTCCAGCATCTGTGTTTCAGCATTTGTGTTTCAGCTTCTATGTTCCAGCATTTGTGTTCCAGCACCTGTGTTCCAGCATTTGTGTTACAGCATTTTGTGTTCCAGCATCTGTGTTTCAGCATCTGTGTTCCAACATCTGTGTTCCAGCTTCTATGTTCCAGCATCTGTGTTCCATCATTTGTGTTCCAGCATTTTGTGTTTCAGCATCTGTGTTCTAGCATTTGTGTTCCAGCATTTTGTGTTTCAGCATCTGTGTTTCAGCTTCTGTTCCAGCACTGTGTTTCAGCGTGAGTTACAGCCCTGTGTTTTAGCTTGATACAATAATGTTTCAAGCTTCGCCCAAATCCTTTATTTCTATACGTTCGATCCTTTGGATGAGTGCCCGTGAGCTGCAATGGGTCATGGAATTTCCACATTTTCAATGATGCCATTGATTGACAGCACTCCAGATTCACGTTTATTACTTCAAGAACACTTCTTATAAAAAATAATGTCCATCTTTACTGCTCATGACCAAACTCAACACAGCTACACTCATATATTCAATACTGGTATACAGACCAAAGTGTCTCTTCAGACGATCTGTTAAGCACATGCTCCCCCTGACAAAGTGCAGAGGTTAGTTAGAAGAGGGTAGGACACCCATCTTCTGTCTGAGGTATTCAAACTGTGTCTTGGTTAATGGTTTGGTAAATAGATCAGCAATCTGCTCCGTGGAGGGAATGTACTGCAACTGTACCACTTTATTGGCAACCTGATCTTTTAAGAAATGATACTTCAGATGTATATGTTTTGTCTTGGAATGAAGAACTAGATTCTTGGAAACACTAATAGTACTAGTATTATCACAGTGAAGAGGAATGGGTTCTTCATATGTTACCTTCAAGTCCACAAGAGCTTGTATCATCCATATTACCTGAGTACAACATGCAACAGCTGCAATGTATTCTGCTTCTGTGGTAGACAAAGCTATAGAGCTTTGCTTCTTGCTTAGCCATGCAACTAACGTATCACCCAAAAAGAATGCACCTCCACTAGTGCTCTTTCTCTGATCTACACAATTGGCCCAATCTGCATCTGAATATGCCATCAGCTGAAAATTTTGATTTCTTGGGTACCACAAACCATATGACAGAGTGCCTTTCAGATATTTGAAAATTCTTTTGACAGCTACTAAGTGGCTCTGTTTAGGGGCAGCTTGAAATCTTCCGACCATCCCAACAGCATGCATTATGTCTGGTCTTGTTATAGTGATGTATAGCAAACTTCCTATCATAGATCTGTACAGCCTTTGATCCACTTCTGGGGTAGTATCATCTTTGCT
>ML807222.1:193652-217755 GCA_009831015.1 Picea engelmannii
AGATGTTAAGCAAGCTCCAACTGCGTTACATCTCATCTTTTATGAGCACCAACTCATAGAGGCTACAACCTCTGATTGCCAGCACCAACTGGCTGAGAGCACCGACTCCCACAGAATCCCAGCACCCACTGGGTGGAAGCACCAACTTCCTTTTTCCTTCAGCACCAACTGAGTGAAGGCACCGACCTTCAGATTCTACAAGCACCCACTTGCAGAGAAAGAGACATACGTCTCCCTAGCACCACCCTACCACCCTTATTTGCCAAAATAAATATTGCTTAAATGAACTGGTTCATTCTTATATAGCTTGCTTACCCTTTCAGCTGATCTATTCTGCGTTCTTCACTGTCTTTGATCTGCTGCTCTACTTCATTGTTCTCTGCAGCCCATTCTCAGTTGCTTCCCTGTCCTCTGCTCTGCTCCCTTTTCTCACCTTCAGAGCTCTCTATCCATCTCATTTCAACCACCCTTCTATCTTGGTTCCAGTGCATTATATTGTTTTTCCACATGCATAGGTTTTCTTTGCTTTTCTCAACTCCAACTGCAGTTTTTATTTCTTTCATTCTTTCTTCTGCTTTTCGCATGCCAGCATTCTCCCTGATTTTCTGAACTGGCTCTTTGCATGCCTCCTCTACGCATGCCACATCATGCAATGCTGTGTTCTTCCTGTCTTAACTGCCAGTCTAATTTTAGACTGAAAGTTCTTCCACCGTCCAGAGTGATTAGAGAAACCCAACTGGCAAAAACTTCCATACTTGTCAAAGTAGATGAAGGACCCCCGCAAAACCCTAGATTTAGTAATGTTAAGCTCCGTTGATTTTGCATTATAGCCATTTGATGCTGGCCACACCAATCGCATTGTGAATGGCATCATTCGAGCTTTTATTAACCAAAACGATTGGTAACCCAAGGGCGTTGTGAATGGAATTATTCGTGTGTTTCTTAAAGAAAACGATTTGCAACTGCTGCTGCTAGTCATGGCCGTGGTTGAGGCGTGCATTTTTATCAGCAATGATCCCCATGGGCGAAGACCAGACTGGAAGCCTCTGTTTCTGTTTCAATGGGGGCGCTTCAATCGATTTTGAGCTTTCCTTCAAACGTTTATTGCTCAAATGGGTTTATTCCCTCCTTTTTCATGAATAACCTAACGCGATGGGCACTTGGATAACCTAACGTAATGGGGGTGCAATTTGCGGAGTGGAACCCAATCTTAACATCCCCACGTGGATAACCTCTGACATCATCTAGCTAGTGCTCCATAACCAAACGATTGTCATCAATGACAACCTTGATAGTCTGCGTTATCTCTGCTATAGCCATATTTCCAACAATGCCATGTGTTCATCACATTGCGACAACACGAAATTTATTGTGACGATGGGGCTATGTGCATCACACTGGGACAACAAGAAATTTATTGTGACGATGGGGCTATGTGCATCACACTGCGACGAGAGGACATTGTTCGTCACATTATGACCCAACTTTGTATATTTTCATCACATTATAATGACTTGATTTTGGCGTCACATTGCAACGACGAGGCTATGTACATAACATTGTGATGATACGATATTGTTTGTCGAATATTGATGACGATGGGGATATTGCAACAATGGGGCTATGTTCATCGCATTGCGATAACATGACATTTAAGTAAAATGTAGCTATGTGATGAACATAAATGTCATATGTGCATAGTCAACCAAGGTCAACCATAGTTATGTTCACCACATTGTGACAATATGGTTATGTTTGTCACATTGTATGCTCATCGTATAAGGATATGTTTGTCACATTGTGACAATATGAATAAGTCTGTCAGAGTGCAATGGTCGAGCTCTACTCATCATGATGTGAGGACAAGATAGTTGTATGACATTATGAACACTGGATATTTCTATAACATTGCGATCATGGGGCTATGTTCATAACATTTCCATGACAGGATATCGTTTATCACATTGACAATGATGAGGATATTGTGACAACGGGGCTATGTCCATCACATTGCGATGATAGGAGATACAAGTAAAAATTAGCTATGTGATGAACATTAATGTCGTATGTTCATATTATGTCGTATGGCTATGTGATGAACATAAATGTCACATGTTCATATTATGTCATATGGCTATGTGATGAACACAAATGTTGTATGATTCATCTTATGTTGTATGGCTATGTGATGAACATAAATGTCATATGTTCATCTTATGTCGTATGGATAGTAAATCTACTGGATATTTGCATCACATTGCGACGACGAGGCCATGTTCATAACTTTGCGACAACATGATATTGTTTTTCACATGTTGATGATGATGGGGATATTGTGACAATGGGGTTATGTTCATCGCATTGCGATGACATGGAATTTGTGTAAAAATTAGCTATGTGATGAACATAAATGCCATATGTTCATCATCAACCAAGGTCAAGCATAGTTATGTTCATCACATTATGACAATATGGTTGTGTTTGTCACATTGTATGTTCATCGTATAAGGCTATGTTTTTCACATTGTGACAATATGGTTAAGTTTGTCATATTGCAATGGTCGGGCTATGTTCATCAGATTGTGAGGATAGGATATTTGCATCACATTATGACAACTGGATATTTGTGTCACATTGCGATGACAAGATTTGTCTGTCACATTGATGATGACAAGGATATTGTGGCGGTGGGGCTATGTTCATCACATTGCAACGACAAGAGATATAAGTAAAAATTGTTTATGTAATGAACATAAATGTCGTATGTTCATTGGATGTCATATGGCTATGTGATGAACATAAAATTTGTATGTGCATCACATTGTGACAATTGGACATTTGTTGTGATGATGGGGCTATGTTCATCACATTGAGATGAGAGGACATTGTTTTTCACATTATCATGATTGGATATTCTCATCACATTGTGATGACGAGGCTATGTTCATTACATTGCAACGATGAGGTTATGTTCTTGCAACAACAAGGCTATGTTGATCAGATTTGAACTTTGTAGATGATGAAAATTATACTTGTTCTAAGGACATTGATAGTAAATCTACTTGATTTATACATGTTCTAAGGATATTGATAGCAAATAGTTTAATAATTTATACTTGTTGTAAGCATATTGATAGAAAATGATGATTAGTTCCAACTTTATACTCTCAATTAGAAGAATTTTCACTTTTACTAAGGTAATATAAAGATATTGCACCTAATTTCAAGGATATTATTACAAGTAGCTTTAAAATTTTCTCGATTTTGTTATTATTTCTTCACAAATACTAAACTCCAAACCTTGAGAGTAGGTGTGAAATCAAATCTGAATATCTAAATAAACTTTCTAATCTATATTGGTTAAATTTTTCAACATTATACTTCAATTACTTTATGACTAAAATCAATTACTTTTTTCATATTACTATTACTAAAAATAAATCAAAATATATGATTTTTTTGACTTAATGATCATTATTTTTTTTAAAGTGAGTATAAATTTGGCAATGAGGAGTTTTATACATATTAATTCTTCTTAATCAGTTAACATGTCAATCAATGGTTAGAGAAGTAATTTCTTAATCATATTAAGTAAATGTAAAAAAGTAAACAAAGTAACATTCATAAATGCAAGGAAGTTATGAGCATTAAATTTCATCCATTGATTAGAGAATAAGACGAAGAATATGCCAGCATCTTCAATTGCCAACCCTAAAATTGAAATTGATGATTAAAAGGTTGATTAATCCACCTATTCCAATATGGATGTAATTATAATTGTAAAAGAATGAAATTTAAATTAGAAAAAATAAAGAATTTGTTTTTTTTTAATTCTTGAAGAAAGAGGATTCTTGATTCACGAAAAACTCTATAAACTCTATTTAATTGGGAAAAACTCTATAAACTCTATTTAAACTCTACAATTTCTTTAATTTCTATGGACTATAACAATCTGTGCACCCAGATACGTTTAAATATGGACTATAATCAAAGAAATTAAAGAATTCCACAGATTGATATTAGTCTATGGACTATAATTGATATTAACTGATATTAAAGAAATTAATAATAAAGAAATAGGCGGATTTCTTAGATCGTATCGTTAATTGGGAAAAACTCTATAAACTCTAATTAAACTCTATAAACTCTATTTATATAATTATAAAGAAATAGGCGGATTTCTTACATGATTGTTCATGTCTTTGTTTATTGATATAATTATATTTTGCATTTCGTACGCTCTTCGCATCCCTCTCTATCCAATGAATTGCCTCGGCATATGGCTTGTATTATAAGTCAAAGTTATATAATCGATTGGAACTTTTAATATTTTAGTATATTAAATTTGATAAGTAAGGAATATAAATATAAATTAAAGTTTTGTTTATATTAATCCTCTTTAAATAATGACATTTTGGATTTTGTGCACTTATATTCTCTGTCTTTCGATTTTGCGCGCTTCGTTGTTATTTTTCATCATGTTCTTTGCAGGCTACATTTGACACCCTACTTTTCTATTTCCATTGCTTCAAACACACTTTGTTTCTCAATATATATCGAGTGTAGACACTTCTTAAATTTGACCATAATACTCTCAATTATGGATTTTGGAGAAGTTTGCAGGGACTGTTGATAAACAATAGGAAATTAAACCATTAAAAATTATGGAAAAAATACAAAAAATCATCTTAAATGTGTCCACGGTAAAAAAAAATTGTGACAGGTGGGATATATGCCACAGTAAAAAAAAATGTGTCCATAAAATCATTGGGACTATATTGGGACCAGACATGATGAGAAATAAATAATTATCTACTTAATCGTTGCTTTCGTTGGCCATGAAAGAAATTCTCTTCTGAGTCATGCTCTATTTACTTGGCAATAGTGATCTTGATGCCTTGCCTCCATTTTCCTCCACAGACACAGTCTCTAAATCTACACTCAACACACAATTAACAAGTTAGAAAATGAAATTAAAAAACATTTGCAGAGAGGGTAGTTATAAAAATGTTTGAGAGATTCTTGCAGCTTATTGATTTTTTACCAAACCCTCCCATACATAAGCCGTCAAAGTCCTTAACTTCCTCTCACAACATTTAATATATTGAAATGGAGCCACAGTGTTGAGGGTTGGGTTCTTTAAAAGATTTTTTTTTCCATATGAAGCGACCATGGCAATGGAGTGACCATGCGAAACGCCAGGTTAATCCCACTATCACCAGGTATTAACACCTAGTGAATGTACATGACAAAACCCTAACAAGCACAGGAGAAAAATTCCATGTTTCTCATTGATCCAAACTTCTGTAACAACCAACTAATTTCTTATTCTCAGTTATTGCTTAGTTCTACTCACACCAAATAGAGCTTCTCTAGGGAATTTACATCTCTGAGTCTACAGAGGCAAGATCATATTTATAATGTTGCAAATCCATCAGGTTGGATCAGTTAATAGACTCGTTGACTACATTGCCTCGCTCTGCCAATATCGCTTTGGGTTGTGCCAACACCATCCCTACTCTTGTTGAAATCGACGATTCATTGAAAGGTAAAATTGAAAACATTGGCCAGATCATAAATGAAAACAAGATTAAGATCATGAAAGAATATTCTTCATTTACAGAATCATATGGAATAACTGCAAGGAGCACTAGAACTTGAATTTTACTTGTAATTGTATTAAACTGAAACCGAGTAATTTATCAGATCAAAAAATACCCAGTAATTTAACAGATCGAAAAAAAAATCCTTCACTCTCTCATCTCGCATTTTCACTGTTACTTTCAGTAGATGTCTATTCACACGACCAAAACACTTCCCCATGCGTGCCACAGGATGAGAGAAAACCATATCTTTGAAATTAGGTTTTTGGGTCCTTTACCTCAATATCACCCAATCTTTAGACATGTAATGCAATGCACCACCGAACCCTAGACAACTCGAAGCTTGGAAATTTGGCTATATGTATGAACGCTCCGATGAACAAGTAATTAAATAATTAAAGAAATGACAATCTTTTTTATGAAACGATAGTGGTTAAATCTAAAACGCCAAGCTACGTATTACATTAATTTTTTATAAATGGTGGTTGCTTCACCTGGTCCTCCATTGCCATGTGCATCCATGTCCAGGTACATATAAAACGACAGTCCAAAATAACACCTTAGGACAGCTGGTCCTTCATCTCCACGCTCATCCACGTCCAGGTAAATATGCAATGCCACTGCAAAATAACACGTTAGGACACCTGGTCCTCCATTGCCACGCGCATCTAATCTAGGTAAATATGAAACGTCAGTGGAAAATAACACCTGTGATCCATACATCTATGGGAGATTGCCACGCACATCCAGTCCATGTAAATATGAAATGCCAGTTGAGTGATCCATACATCTATGGGAGAGATGGCCAAACCTAGCGGACATGAAGAGATAAGTAAGGATATGCCACGTAAATTGATGCTGGGTAAATGTTAAAACTATAGAGTAATTTTGTTTGGATTTACTAAATCATGATTTGTGGCAATTAATAAGTTGACCTAGTAAATTCTTAATCATGTTTTGTAAAAGTGAAAAAGTAAATATGATAAATGGATGAATTGATAAATGCAAGAGAGTTAATTAGGCAAATCTCATTCATCAATTTGAATGTAAGACAAAGAATATTTCAGCATCTTCACTTTCTAGCCATCGGATTAAATTTTGTAATTAAAAGGATGATTAATCCAGCAATTCCAATAGGGGCTTTGTTACTATATTAGTTTGGCACACTCCTCATCATTGACAACAACTAAGACTTCATCATCTTTGGTAGCAATGACACATGAGAGCATGAGTGGAACTCATGATATGAGGGAGGAGCCTATTGTGACAAGTCCACATGAAAAGTATTCAGGGTTGCAGGAGTGTTTATACACATAGGATTTTGATCATGTGCATTGTAGGGATCAAGAGTCATTTATTTTGGCTCAAGTCTTAGCTACATAGATGGTAGTTGAGAAAATTCCTTATGGACTAGCTAGCAAGGAAGTATATTCACTAGATGATTGGGAAACTAAGTATAGGACAGATGTGGATACATCACTCTAGGATCCATGTTTATTTTATGTTAGTAGAGTGATTGATATAGTGTAACATATAGGATATATGATGGTACATGAAGATACAATGATGTACAGTGGGATACAACAACATACATTGGTGTACGATGATATGTAGTGGGTTTTTGGGATGTTTTCACTGGGTCGACCTCCAGATAGAGACTTTAGACCTATCATTGAGTTTGGTTCACCTAGGATCAAGGAGTGGATGGACGAGCCTCGTGGAGAGGTATATCCCTCAGACATTGATCTTTGAGTGGGATATCACCAAAGTAGGGACATAGAGCAGGATATTCGTAGGATCACTCTCAGATGTTACCTTGAGTCCTTGGTCATACCATTGGGGTTGACCACTGCACCTAACTCTTTCCAGTCTTACATAAAGTGGCAGTGGCATCTAGTGCCATTTTTCGATGCTAATAGTATATTCGGCAAGATGTGGAGGAATCACCTAAGTCAAACATGCAAGATTATATCCATGTAAGAGTTATTGTTTTTTGACTATGTGGTTAGACCACAGGAGGAGATCTATATTGTATTGGGTCATTTCACATAGATTCCTATTGATAGAGTGTTGGATAGCATTATCCACTACAGAGGTTGCACACTTGTATTTGTTGAGCCCCTTCTTAGAGAAATGATTATGAGGGTTATGTATGATCCACCTTCGATAGGGAATTTTGGGTGCTCACACGAGTGTGAGGCACCACAGGTGATAGGGATACTTTCCATGGAGGTATTTAGACTCCACAAATTACTCGGGTACATTGATGATGATCGAGACATCAAATTTCCTAGCACATTTTGGTAGGAGTCGAACATATCAGCAGGCACATATATGATTTCTAGTACTAGGATTTCACTAGATGATGGCATACCAGGAACTTGGCTCATTTTGACTCCAATGGTTAGCAGTATGTTGCAACAACCATTATAAGGTATTATGAATGATGAACTTCCTATTTGGTGGTGGGATCTAGGAATTCATCTAAGTGATGGATTGATTCAGATGATTGTTGATAGAGTTGTGACAATGATTGGTTCGCTTTATTTTTGGGACATCAACAGAGGAGAGGTTGAGACTTAATATATAGGGAAGGATAGACTTGAGGCCAAACGTGGACTTGTAGGCTTAGACTTGAGTGAAACAATTTCACATAAGAGAATTTAGGATGGTGGATTCATTCCCTTCGAGGATATTAGATTGGGGTTCCAGGAGAGGAGGATGCAAACTGAGCACGATGGTCTAATAGTGATGATCATAGTGGTGCAACGTCAACATGGTGGTATATTTCCAGGATTAGTTTGGGACCTTGGGATCACATTGTTTGATAGTTCATCCACTATTAGAGAGGAGAGCATTGACTTTGACTTTTTAGAGTTTACTTTTGGGAGTCTTAGGAGTGGTTTCTTGGAGGAGTGGTCTTCCGAGGATTTGACTGAGTTTAGGTAGCGTATGATTTCTTGGATTATTAGGAGAAGTCAGGTGTATTCTTGTATTATCAAATTACAGACTAGTGTTATACCCTCCACATTAAACAAACCAGTTTAGGATTCTGGTAACTTTACCATCTACGAGGTTCTTATCTTCACACAGAGGGACTTTGTGGAAAATATGTTGGAAGATTTCCTGGATGATACTTGGATTATTTTAGTAGAAAGGAGGTACTAGAGTATTGAGGAATTTCCCTTTGATACTTAGAGACTAGGTGTAATGGATACCCCATTAGTTGGTGACCACATAGAATTCTCTATGATATATGATCTTAGAGTGGTGATACATTGGATGGGCATGATCCTCGATAGTGGATGCAATCCTTTGAAGCATTATAGCTTGTGGACGCAAAGTGAGAACAATGGTCATGCAACTATGATCATATTAGTGCAACATCAGCGTGGTGGTTCCTTTATGAGGATATCTTGGGACCATGGGGTTTCAGTAGGAGATCGTGCTATAGTTGACACATCGGTGAGAGCTAGTGTTTTCTCTCGTGAGGTTGGTTCCCTAGCAGAGCAGTACATTGATGATTTGATTGAGTTATTATATCATCGAGTGGCCTTCCTTGTTGGATGTTTTCAGGAGGCCACTTATGTCAGTACATTACTAGGTTATGCCCTTAGCAGAGGATGCCTCACATCTTACAAGGTGATTTGGGATCCTAGTATCATTTTCAGTATTAGTATGGATCAGTCGATGGAGTATCAGGTGATGATGGAATTTCTTGAGGACAAGAAATATTTGGGAAGGGAGGACTTGTCATGTCCACATTTTTGGGTTCCCCTATTTTGTAGTAGAAGGGACTTTCGTGGCTTGTCAGTGGAGAAAAAAGAGTAAAAAGGGGGTCATTTAATGTCACTTAGTTAAGAGGTATTATATTATTAAAGTGACATTATGGAAGGTAAAGTAACTTTAGATTAAAAAATTATTTAATTATTAAATTGACTTTTAATCCTAAAGTGAGAATTGGAGGGAAAATAAGGGTTATATTTTATTTAGTCAAAAAGGGGAAAATTCTAGAAGAATTGATTTAGTCTAAAAAGGGGAAGTTCTAGAAGGCATGGAGGAAGGATCTAGAAGGGGGTTGGAAAAGTATAAAGAAGGTTAACCCCTCACTTCTCATTATTATGATTTGATATATTATTGAGTCCTCTTGTAGACATTGTTTTTGTTGGAGTTTTGGGTAAACCCTTCCACTATTGGTTTGGTTTCGGTGGCGCAATATCCACCCTAGCTAGACAAGAGGGTAATCCATCCAAGATTTCCATTGGATATAGAAAAGAAGGAGGAGGATTCATACAGGGTCTTCATTGGAGCTTCACTTGGGAGTTTGACCTACTGTTGGAGGGATACCGAAGTGCATAGGAGAGTTACGAAGATTCCTGGATAGGTTCGAGCCCAAAAATATGTAGGATTCTTGAGGGTTTCGAGGAAAACCAAGTTTAGGGAACCCTTGCGGGTTGAAACTAGGTCATCTCACGAGGCCCTGGTAGACGGCGAGCTCCATCCTACAAAGACCTCTATAATTAAGGTTTTCAATAGTTTGTCAGGGTTTATCCGTGAATTTTAAAGGAGGACACATAAATACTATTACAAAGAAGAAAACGTTTTCGAAGATAGGCTAGGACATATTCTATAGTTGGCACCATCTATTGGCATCATTCCAGGTTTCTTGAGTTGTTTTTTGTTCAATGAATATTTTAGCTTCCTTGCAGCTAGTAGTTGTAGTGTTTGTTAGAAGCTTCCTAGTAGTAATTAGACTTCTATTGTTGTTTGTATTTCTAGTCTCCATTCATAATAAAGGATGCCAAATGTTGTCACTCTCATTCATTGTGTACTTGGATTAGTAATGTGTTCACCCAATATGATGCATGCAAACCGTTTGTGAAAAGTACTCAATCAATTAATAACACATATAATACAATTATTTGACAAAGGTAGACAACCAAAACCACATAGTGGACAACAAACCTTTATTTCCCTAGCGTATTCCCATAGGGGGGTGTTACATATCGCAGCCTTCAATATTTCGATAAATTTAAAAAAAGAAGGAAAGTAAGAAAAGTTTGATTCTTTGGTTGAGTTATTTCATATCTCCTGCCTTTCTCGAGAATTTATCTTGCAAGGCCATATTTTATTCATTCACATGAGAATGGAAGATGCTCTGGTGAGATACTTGACCAAGACCAGTGAATTGAAGGTTTAGTTTCCCACTATTGAGACAAAATTGGAGGATCAAGAGTTGGTATCCATTTCCATAAAAGGAATTGATCATTCTTCGATGTCTTTTTTATAGGGTGCTTCTCCTCAAGAAATGTTTGGAAAGTTTGCAAAGATTTTGGTTCATATTGTGAAAGAATAAATCACATTGTAGTGTTTTTTGGAACAATAAAGGGAAGTGGATGCTATTGGTCTCATTGGGAGGAAAAAGAAGAGTACCAAGAAAGGATTGAAGAATAAATATGGGATAGCTACATGAAAAAAATACTTGAGTAAGGTGATGTTATTCTCATGGAATTATATGGGACAATAGGGTAGCTAGTTTCCATCCAAGAAGAAGGGAAAGGTTTTTAAATAGGTTGTAGGTAGTTTGTAACACATGAAGAGGATATTAAATAATATTATGATATTTCCTTTTCCATAGCTTCTTGTTTATATTTTAACACTTTGTCTATTATTGGATGGTATGTGGACAATGGATATTTTAGATACATGACATATGACATGTCTTTATTCAACAGGGTTCATAATCTAGAGGGAAGCATGATTGTTGAGCTTGGTGATGATGCTATGTATCTTGTGAGAGGAATTGGTTCCATTTCTTTTAAGATGCATTAAAGTGATGTTCTTGAATGAATCGATATTACTATTATTTTTGTTTTGAGGAAGAAAAATATTTTAATTTCATGTATGATAGATGTACATTTGAGAGTCAATTTTGTGGGGAAATAGTGCACCATTAGTAATTGCAATCTAGTTAGTATGAGGACTTTGGCTAGAGAGGTAGTTAGTATGAGGACTTTGCATACAAATTTGAGAGAGGGTGGAATTTACATGTTACTTGTTGATCTAGTGGCATGTGTAGATTTGAGTGATAGGTTGGATGGGTCTTCTAATTTTCAGGAGGATTGACATAATATAGGAGTTCCAAAAAATTTAGTTAGGGTAAGTGTACCTCATAGGAGATATGCTAGTCATGTTGTATTGGTTTCTTCCTTCCATGAGACTTTTGGTTGTTCTTTGGAGGAGAAATGATATATATTGATCAAGGATGACATTAAGATTCATTCCAATGGGATGTTGGAAGATCCTTATATTTTTGAGAAGTCACATGCATGGTGGTATTTCATGGTGATAGGTGTTAGAAACATGTTTTTTATGGTTAGAGTCATAGGTTTGCCCATTTTTTTTATAGCCATGTCTTAGTTTTTGGTAAAAAAAAGTCTTTCTTGAATAAGTTGCAGTTGGTGTGTTAAAGTTTATGAGGTCAATGACAAAACTAAGGGATGGTTTGAAAAGTTGAGTAAGGAATTTGGATAAAAGTCGATAAAAGGGCGTAAGGTTAGTCATGTTTGAATTGTAAGGGTTTATCTACTTAAGTCTCGATTCATGTCAAAAAAGTGGAATTTAGGTACCAAAATCGAGTCAAGTGGTTAGGATAAAGGTCATGTCAAAATATATTATTGGAATCATTACCTAATCATGAAGTCAGAAAAGTGAACAATCATAATACTCCATCTCGTTTGTACTATTTCACACTTCAAAAGAGTACACGTTGCACAAGTTCAATGCGTAAATCTTTAACCTTCTTTCAAACTTCTCGTCGCTATGGATTTACCATCTTTTTTCATGATTCATTCCTTATTCGTTTAAGCATAAATACTAGTCATCGTTGATGCTTCTCCATCACTTTTAGAATTTTTTCATTGTCCATAGTTTATCAGCAAGCTCTAAAACCCTTCACTGCGTAAAAACTATTTGTTGTCAGTCCTTACGTAAGTCTGCTATTTTTTATTTTGCTGCGTATCCTCCATTTCTTTCAACCATTATTCAAAAATTTTCCTTGGAGCTCCTTGCAAACTAAATTTTTGGAACGAGTTGTTTCTTCTCACAGTTAACCTTCTTTCTTCTGAACTACCTACTATTGCGTCAATTTTCTCACATTTGTTTGTTGTTGCACCAATTTTCCCATTATTTTTTATTGGTGTGCCAAGTTTCCCATTGTTGTTTGTTGTCACACCGAGTTTTCTGCTACGCTGAAATTTTCTATCGCACTTTACTACTACGTCAAGTTTCTCATTGTGTCGATTTTCTACTACTGATTTGTTTGTCGCACAAATATTCATGTTGCTAACTTTCCTTGTACATTGTGCAAAGTTCACCATTCTTATTCATCAAGCAAAGAGGCTATTACAATTTATTGTTGCACGCTTGAAATTGAGATATACCAACACCATGACAACTTCCTAAAGAAAAAGAAAGAATGCAAGAAGCAACAGGGTCGTGAGGTTTGAACCTCGGGATTTAAAGTTAATAAATGCAAAGCCAACGGTCAAGGCGTCTTTTGAACAATCTGGATGCATGCTTTTCTATGAAAGTATTCAAGGATATAATGTGCAACTAACTAAGCGGTTCACCCTCAATTTTACTAGTGTCAGTGCAAAATTTGCAGGAATCACCTTCCAAGTGATAGAGGAAACTATGTCAACTGCGACGAAGATCCCTATCTGGGGAGAAAAATGGTTTAAAGGTATGCCTTTAGAAAATTCATGTTATATGGATTTCATCAAGCCTAAATATCGAAATTAGAAAGTTGGAGACGACATTCCTAGTGAGTATCTCCTAGAACCTTTTGAGAAAATTTTGAAGATAATCAGGCAATACTTCACATGTGAGGGAAGATTCGACAAGTTGTATCCATACCACATCAGGTTATTGATGCATTTCACAGGGAGGAATCACTTAAACTTAACTTTCTTCTTATGTTGAAGCCTGAGAAATATGGAAGACAGTGTCCAGGCCAAAGTTGATCAACCAGAGAACAAATTATTCCATTTTTCATTAATTAAGATGTTGGTGGTTGAAGAGATGAGAAATTTGAATAAGGATTGGAATTCCTTTACGATTTTAGAAAACATTCCTAGAGACCTAAAGGATACATTCCTCTATTTGCTGAGAAATCAACACTTCATAGTTTGGAGGAAAGAAGAGGAGATGTTACTGAAAAAAGAAAAGGGAAATAAATGGAAGACTCGTCACTTAGTCAACCAACATCCTAGAAGAGAGGGAGGTAAATATTTAATGATAAAACTAAGGATATCCAATCTCCCATTAAACGTCTCACCCGATCCACTGCCAGGAGATTTCCCATACCCATAATTCATCTAGAGCTTGTTGAATGTGAAAACAAGGGAATTGATGAAAAACAAGTAGAGTTAGGTGAGGAAGAAGTAAATACTAAGGAGGTGAAACAACAACTAAAACAATATCAACACATCATAGGCCAATTCTATCAAGAAAACAGAGAATTGAGAAGGTAGCTAGCAGAAAAAATTATTGAAACACCAGCATCAGAGAGTAAAGCAGGTCAGAGATCTCCTACCTCACCAACATGAGGAGAAAATAATACAAATTGGCTTAAAAAGTAGCTCAGAGAGGCCCAAGATGTGATCATTGAACTTAGTGAGGAAAAAAGGATATCAGAGGAAAGAATCATGGAACATTTCAACGAATGAAAACCAGCTATCGACAATGCATGTGCAATTCTCTCTGACACTCAATCAAAATTGAAAAGAAATGCGGCTTTGTTGAGATAGATGAATAATTTGAAAAGACAAATCTTGTCATTGAGAAGGAAAAATAGGGCCTTACAACTGCAAGTGACTTTGGAAAATGAAGATATGGAAAAATTGGATGATTCCATTCTACGTAGCCAACTGGATTCACATGCACAACCTCTGCATGAAGATCCATCACGCGAAATCATTGTGTTGATTTCGCAGCCAGAAGTTGCACAACAGAAGCTAGAATCTAATGTGTAGCGGTGACAATGTTGTCCAAAAATACACGTGATGATTCATCACAACCGTATGATTTTGATTTGCCTAAATAATTTATGATTATAAATAACATCCCGAATAGTTTATGATGACGATATTGGCTTTCCTATTTTTGATAATTTTTGTAAAGGTTGTTGTTCTCTTTGAAAACAACTAGATCCACAACTCTAGGAGATAGTAGTTTGATTCCTAGAAGCTTAGTGTAGCTCTACTTTCTATATATAGGGACTATTTTGATGTAAAAAGGGCGTGCAGGAAAAAGTATATATTTTTTGATCCTCTATGTAATTTCCTGAATCTAAAGAAATACAAATGCAGAAGTCCCGAGTTTCTTAAGAAAAAGATTCTGATGGTGATGCTCTGAGGATTGTACCTTTCTGTGTATGTATTTCCTGTGTATTCATTTTCATTTTCACTTCTCTTCTTTTTTAAATTGGTAAATTTTAAGGTCCAGAATTCATCTAAGTGGTGCTCTAGACTGAATTGATTTAAATTATGTATGTCTTCTCGTTTAAGATCATAATTCATCCATTGTGGTGCTCTAATTTTGTTGCATGTTTCTTTTCTTCTTTCTCCCTACATAATCAAATTAAATATTGAAGTTCATCACTTTGTTTAGCCTTTGTTCCTCTGAGGAGTTCTATCTACCAAGCATTGTTTCTTTGTTTTTAGGGGTTGACTCCATATCCCTAGAAACATTATCTTTTGTTAGAAGACCTTTTAAAATTTACCTTGAAGTTTAAAATCTACCCATATTTTAAAGCAACCTGTCTATCAGAGATCAAGTCTAAGAGAGAGCCCTCTATAGATTGGAAAGGATAGTTTCTATTCTTAAAGTTGGTTTGTAGGTTACCTTTGTATATTGTTTTTTCAGCCCAACAATTTACTCAGCGTTAACATTTTGGCACTGTTGTCGAGGACGAAATTGAAAATTTTCCCTGGGAAGAATGAATAAAATATTAGATTTGATTCCTGAGGGTAACCGTGAATCATATAACTTTTTTTTGGCTGAATTTTTATTACCCTGGTGACTTCATTTGAAAACATCAGTTGCATAGTTTTTTGTTTTGAGAAAATAAGAAATCATGGCTCCTAAGAGAATTCACACTAGAAGGAACCCTAATCCAGAACCTGTAGCATCTGTGTCTGATCCTGAGAAACTCTTGCACAAAAGAAAAGAAAAGACAGTTCAATCATTTTCTTTCCTGGACATAAATCTATCCTTACCTAAAGACGGTTTAAAAAGTATTGATGACCTTGACTTTGATTTAAAATTTGAGAAAACCTTGTTCGGATCTAGATCAGAATCTAATGAAATTATCTTTGATGAGAATAAATTATAGTTTCTAATTCCCACTGTCCCCATTCACACTATTCCTATTCAGATTGTCCCTTCTTAGACTGTCCAGATAGCCCAAAATCCTCCTAGAACCATGACATCTAGATTTTCTCCTCTTACCTTGCCTGCCCAATTCCATGATTTACCACAAAATTATAATCATAGAATTAGATCATTCAATGTTGAAGAAAATAAATCAACTAAAAGACACTTGGTTTGGTTCAATAATTTTGTTGTTCTAGAGGAAGTAGATCATGAGAATGAAAAACTCATGTTGTTTGCACAAAGTCTTTCAAGAGAAGTCATAAAATGGTTTATATCTCTTACTGCAACAAGTATCCTTAATTGTGTAGCTTTTGAAACACTTTTTCTTGCAAGGTGGGGTGACAAAAAGAACATTCTTCAGTTGCTAACTCAATACAATAATACAAAAAGATCACCAAATGAAACAGTACAAGAGTTTTCAACCATATTTATGAAAGTCTATAATTCAATTCCTACATAAGTTAAACCTCCTCCTGGAGCTTCTTAACTTCGATATGTTGATTCCTTTGACAGTGACTTTGCCTTGATTTTAAGAGAGATAAGATCCAATACATTAGATGATATGATGAGCTATGCAATTGAAGTAGAGGTAAATTTGATGGCATAAGGAAAGATCAAACATAATCCCGACAAAGATGTGAATAAGGTCCAAGGAGAAGCATATCCATCAACTTCCCAATCATCAGATGAGAAATTTGATTTGATGATGAAGACTATGGAAAGATTCATGGAAAGAATGTCCTTTGAAAATAAGCCTGCCACCAGGGATCAAACTATTTTTCAGCCCAAAAATCAAAATTTCAGAAGAGCTCCAGTTCCTCAGATCAGGAAAAGAGATAAGATAAATTGAGGTGATCAACAAATAAAACCTCCTTTCCAAAACAACTATGAAAATGAGGATTTTGATCCAACAATTGAAGACAGTATGCATTGTTGTGATGATACAGAAACAAATGTGTTCTTAAAAAAAGAAGAACATGATCAATTTATGGATGCAAATGAAAATTTTATGCAGGAAAATGATGATATGTTTTCATTGAAGATAGAAAAGTTCAGGAAAGGATACCACAATGCTATTATGGAACTTCAGAAATAGTACAACCTTAGGAGTAAAAAGGTGCCTATAAATATTCCAAAGGAAAATCCTACAAGGGAACTTCAGACTAATACACCTTTTTCAAGCCAACCAAAGAAAGATAATTCAACAAAGGATGCAATGGAGAAAGAAAAATCCTGAGAATAACCCCCAAAGAAAATACCCGAGGTAAGAAAAGAAGCAGTCGTCAAAGAGGTAGAAAATGATCCATCTCCTTTTAATTTTGAAAGTGAAATGGCTAAAATCAAATTTTTTGTTCCATTAAAGAGTTGATTAAGAATGGAGAATATAGAAATAAAATAATTAAAATGCTAAAAATGGAAGAAACCCCTGACACCTTGAATGTACAATATCATCACCTTGTTATCTTGTTTTCCCCACATGTGGAGAAGAGTGGTGATGTCGATGATGTTTCTCTTTTCTATGTCAGTCTTAAAATTCATGGCATGACCTTACATAACTCCATGTTAGATTCAGGAGAATCACATAATCTGATGCCCAAGGTCGTCATGGATGAGTTGGGACTAGATATTACAAGGACTTATAAGGATCTCTTCTATTTTGACTCACGAAAGGTGAAATTCTTGGGTTTAATCAAAGATGTGGTTGTATCATTGTCTCAAATTCCATAAAAAAATATGATCATGGATGTAGTGCTTGCTGAAATTCCTCCTAAATTTGGCATGTTGTTATCTAGATCTTGGGATGCAAAGTTAAAGGGAACTTTGCAAATGGATGTCATATGCTACTATCCCTGTTTTCGGCCAAGAAAGGAGGTTGTATAGAGAAGTATTGCTCAAGTACATGGTGAGTAGCAAAACCCAACCAAATAATCATCACATTTACTCTGTTGATACCGAGGTTGGTTCCTCTATTTTCTATAATGACTTAAGTTTTGAAGAGGGGAAGCCAACGAATGTCATAGCTATTAAAGCCAAAACTGATCATAAAATAAAGGAAATTACAAATCAGAAAAATAGTACAGAAGATGAAATGTGGAATATGAGCTTTGATGGAGCTGCTAGCAGGGAAGGAGCAGGAGTTGGTGTGTGGATTAACCCTCCCAAGATAGGTACAAAACTCTTTTCTTACAAGCTTTCTTTTGATTGTACCAATAATATGGTTGAATATGAGGCATTGATTTTAGGATTGAATACTTTAGAAGAATTGGGTGCTAGGAGGATAGTTGTACATGGATATTTTGAGCTTGTTATCAACCAGGTAAAGGGTATATATCAGTCCAAGCATCCTATATTGAGACCACATAGGAATTTAGTGATTGAAAATAATGAGGATATAGAAGATTGCAACAATGGGTTAGGAGGATCCCAAGATCATCAAACTGTAAAAAATGCTCAGTCCAAAAATTAAAAAGTGGTATATCAGTCTTATGAATTCTTTCCATGATGTATTTGCATGGAGTCATGAATATTTAAAGTTCTATTATACTAATGTAATTCCCATCAAGGATGATCATAAACCCTTCAAGCAGAAGTTGAGAAGAATAAACCCTATGTTGTTTCCATTGATTGAAAAGGAGGTAAGGAAACTGTTTGATGCCAAAATTATTGTTTCCTTGAGATTTTCGAAATGGGTGGCTAACCTAGTGCCTGTCAGGAAGAAAAGGGGTGAGATAAGATTATGTGTAGATTTTCGTAATCTAAACAGGGTGTCTCTCAAAGACAATTATCCACTTCCCAAGATGGATTGCATCCTGCAAAAGGTGGTGGGATCTCAGAAGATATCAATGCTTGATGGATTTTTTGGTCACAACCAGATTATGGTGCATCCAGATGACCAAGAAAAGACAACTTTTACAACACCTTGGGGCACTTTCATGTATGCAAAAATTCCTTTTGGTCTTATGAATGCTGGAGCGACTTTCCAAAGGGCCATGGACATAGCCTTTATCAATGAAAAGGATAGGTTTATTTTTATTTACTTAGATGATATCATTGTATTTTCAAGCTCTGATGATCAACATCTCAAATATCTAAGAAGGGTTTTCCAGAAATGTAGAAATTTTGGCATCTCATTGAATCCAAAAAAGTCAGACTTTGGAATGAAAGAAGGAAAATTGCTTGGAAAAATAATTTCAAAGGAAGGGATTAAAATATACCCCAATAGAGTGGAAGCAATTCTGAATATCGACACTCCCAGGAGCAAGAAAGAGGTACAATCTTTTCTAGGAAAAGTGAATTTTTTGAGAAGGTTTATTCCTAACTTGGTTGAGATCATAAAGTATATCACAAATATGATTAGGAAAGGAAATGAAATAAAATGGACTTCTGAAGTTAGGAAGTATTTTGAATATATTAAAGTGGCGTTGACCAAAGATCCAATGTTGGCCAGCCCAGATTTTACAAAAGATTTTATCTTGTTTTCTTTTTCTTCAGAACACACCATTGTTGGTGTTTTGTTGCAAAAAAATGATCAGAACTTTGAAATGCCTATAGATTATTATAGCAGTACATTGAGAGACTCCCCGCTAAGGTATGGCATCATGGAAAAATAGGCATATGCCTTGGTGAAAGCTCTTAAAGAATTTAGAACTTATATCTTGCATTCCCATGTCATTACTTAAGTACCTAGAAATTATGTAAAGGAGATTTTGACTCAGCCCGATCCTGAAGTGAGAAGGGGAAAATGGATAGCAGTAATGTTGGAATATGACCTCGAAATCAAACCTACAAAGTTGATTAAGGGTCAAGGGATTGCAAAATTTATGGCGTAGTCAAATTGTGATGTTTTGGGAATCAATTTTATTGTTGATTTATCAAAAAAATCATAATAAGAGACAATTCCATAGATATCCTAAAGGTTCCTTGATTCTCCTTGGTATGCTGATATTATTTATATATTAATAAATTTTCAAGCTCCTCCTGGGTTGAGAAAAAACAAAGCTAGATTTTTGAAGTTGAAAGAAACAAAGTTTTGCATTTCGGATCATTCTTTGTATTGGAAAGATCTAGGTGGGATCTTGTTAAGTTGTTTTTTGGAATAAGAAATGAAAAAGGTTATAAAAGAGTTTCACAAAGGTGACTATGGGGGACATCATTATTGGAAGACTACTACACACAAAATAATGAGGGCATGGTTTTATTGGCCTAGTATTTTTTCTGATGTATACAAGGAAGTTTCCAGCTGCCATGAATTATAGATATTCGATGGAAAAAGAAAGATGAAACCTCTACCTTTAAATCCTATCATTATTAAAGCACCATTCATGCAATGGGGTCTTGATTTTATAGGGGAAATTCATCTGCCATCCTCTGCTCAACATAGGTGGATACTGACAACCACAGACTACTTCATCAATGGATCGAAGCAGTCCCCACAAGGAAAGCCCCTAATATGATCATCATTCAATTTTTATAAAGTAATATTTTGTTTAGATTTGGTTTTCCTGTCAAGATCATCACTGAAAATGAAGTGGCATTCAAATCCAAGAAAATCGAGAAATTCTGCAGTGACTATAATATAACTCTTGGCCATTCCACAGCTTATTACCCACAGGGTAATGGCTTGGCTAAATCATTTAACAAAATCTTGACCGGGATTATTAATAATCTTCTGCGAGAGAACAAGAAGGCTTGGCACAAAAGGCTCATCTATGTGTTATGGGCTAACATAATTACCACTAAAAGTTCTATTTCCACATCGCCTTTCCAGATCATATATGGTTCAGAGGAAGTTTTTCCTACCTCATAAGGACTGCCAGTGATGAGACTATTGCAAGAACAAGAAGTTGAACCCAAGGATTCTTCAAGGATAATAAACCAATTAATCCTTGTACAACAAATGATAGAACATGTCTTCAATAAATCACAACTACATCAAGATAAACTGAAAAGAGATTTTTATAGACACACTAAGGAAGATGATTTCAAGGTGAATGATTTGGTACTGAAGTGGGATGCAAGGAATGAATATAGAGGGAAACATGGGAAGTTTGATCATATTTTTCTAGGACCATTCAAGATTGTTGCATACCATGGGAACAATGCCTATTTGCAGGACCTTAATGGAGATCTTATTGGTGGGGGACCTGTGAATGGCAGGTTTCTTAAACATTATTTGGTTTAAAAAAATCTTTCAATCTCTTCATGTCATTATAAATAACCATTTTATTTTCAAATGAAGCATTTCAAATTAATAATCAATGGAAAATTGAAGCCCGAAGTGAATGCCCTAAGTTTATGTTGATTTTGGTCAAATTTGTGTCAAGAGAGTTTTGTAAATGATTTTATTTTGTTAGTTTATAATTTTGAGTCAAACAAAGCCCAATGGTCACGCACTTGGTCTACTATTCTTTGCTACCTCACTGGGAGGATAACATCCCCATTGGAGCTAGTTGTTAGGACCATGTTTTTTATAGTTAGAGTCATAGGTTTGTCCATTTGTTTTAGAGCCATGTCTTAGATTTTTGTAAAAAAAAAAGCTTTCCTGAATAAGTTGCAGTTGGTGTGTCAAATTTTATGAGGTCAGTGACAAAACTAAGAGATGGTTTGAAAATTCCAATAAGAACTTTGGATAAAATTCGGTAAAAGGGTGTAAGGTTAGTCATGTTTGAATTGTAAAGGTTTATCTTCTTAAGTCTTGAGTCATGTCAAAAAAGTGGAATTTAGGTACCAAAGTTGAGTCAAGTGGTTAGGATAAAGGTCATGTCAAAAGATATTATTGGCATCATTACCTAATCATGAATTCAGAAAAGTGAACAATCATGGCACTCCATATCATCTGTACAATTGCACACTTCAAAAGAGTACATGCTGCACGAGTTCACTGTGCAAATAATTCACCTACTTTTGAACCTCTCGATGCTATAGATTTACCATTTTTTTTCATTATTTCATTCCTTATCCGTTCAAGCATAAATATTGGTCACCCTTCATGCTTCTCCATCACTTTTAGAATTTGTGCATCGTCCATAGTTTTTCAACAAGCTCTGAAGCCCTTCGATGTGTAAAAACTATTTGTTGTCAATCATTACGTAAGTATGCTATTTCGATTTTTCTACGTATCCTCCATTTCTTTCATCCATTGTTCAAAATTTTTCCTTGGAGCTCGTTGCAAACTAGCTTTTTGGAATGAGTTGTTTATTCTCACAGTCAACCTTATTTCTTCTGAACTACCTACTGTTGCACCAAGTTTCCCATTGTTGTTTGTTGTTGTGCCAAGTTTCCCATTGTTGTTTTTTGTTGCACCAAGTTTCCCGTTGTTGTTTGCTGCCACACTGAGTTTTTCATTGTGCCAAAATTTTCCTTCGCACTTTATTATTGCACCGAATTTCTCATTGCACTGACTTTCTACTACTGATTTGTTTGCTGCGTAAAGATTCATGTTTCTAGATTTCCTTGTACATTGTGCAAAGTTCACCATTCTTATTCACCACACAGAGAGGCTATTACAATTTATTGTTGCGCGCTTGAAATTGACATATACCAACACCATGGCAACTTCCCAAAGAAAAAGAAAGAATGCAAGAAGCGACAAGGTCGTGAGGTTTTAACCTCGGGATTTAAAGTTAATAAATGCATACCCGGTGATCATGGCGTCTTTGAACAAGCCAGATGTATGTGTTTCTGTGAAAGGATTCAAGGATATAATGCACAACTAACTAAGCAATTCGCCCTCAATTTTATTGGTGTCATTGCAACAATTGCAGGAATCACTTTCAAAGTGATAGAGGAAACTATGCCAGTTGCAACGAAGATCCCTCTGTAGGGAGAAAAATGGTTTAAAGGTGTTCCTTTAGACACTTCATGTTATATGGATTTCATCAAGCCTGTGTTAAGCCCTAATATTGGCTCATTACCCCTTAATTGGGGAATATTATATTAGTAATGTTATTTTATTTATGCCGGCTTTAGGCCATTAGTTGTAATTATACCTCCTAGTCTCCTATATATACCAAGGAGACATTTTCATTTTGAATCATCTTGTACTTGAACATTTAAGTGGGGTAAAAGGAGGTTGCCCCCTGGAAGAGGATTATTATCTGAAATTATCTCTTTTTCAAGGCGTTGAGTACTTTTTCTAAGGTTTTTCTATGCTATATCGATATTTGGTTCTTAACATATGGTATCATAGCTCAAGGTCTTAGGGTTTCACTGCTACATCTGTGACACCTTGAAATTTTCTCTATAAATTTTCTTACAGAATGTTTTAGAAGGAACGTCTTGGAGGATATTTATTAGACGGATCAAGGTATGTTGGGTTCAAAATTCAGCTCCTGAGGCCTTATACTTTCGAAGATACAACCTATACAAGATAGGGTTTTGGAATCATCCTGAACTGAGTCATTGCGGAATTTTTGCTATAAAAAAATTTATGTAATGTTTCAGACCCTGAACTTAGGAGGATATTTACATAAATTAGTAAGGTATCTGTGGTAAAAATTTCATCTTCTAGGTCATCTTAAATTTGTAGATACACCTTGTGTAAGATATGGTATCTCACTAATCCTATTGACTAGTCTCAAGAAGGTGTTCCAGGTAAAACAATCATAACTTCTTCCTAGAGTATCCAAATTGAGTGGGACTGGTTTCATTGGATTTTGGACAGTCTGTAGTATTTCTGGTGTGAGTTTTAGAATTTTATATCAATCATTTTGTGTGTGGCACGCTATACAAGTTAGATCTTCTAGAAAGGCCAAAAATCAGCAAGTTGTGGGGAATTTACCGTAAATTCCACTTGGCACATCCAATTTTGATCAGACCTATGGAATTGCAGAAAAGAAATATCAGAGAACTACATAAAAGAAATTTTCATACCCAGAAGGGTCGAAACTTGGGAGATACAACAGAAAAAATATTGTCTAGCAGAACCACCTCAAAATTAAGGTTCAAAAGTGATACTTGGCCAACATGCCACCCAAAAAGGGAACTTCTACACCAAATAAGCCTCCAAAAAATCCTACTTGGACTCTTGATGAAGGTGAAGAAATGTGTAGGGACATAAATGA
>ML807222.1:232971-249373 GCA_009831015.1 Picea engelmannii
CGGGAACATATCGTGACCGTCGGATTTCCTAACTACAAATGCATACTAATGCATACTAAAGAAACACACTTTTACCTAACGACATATTAGACCAAGTAGATCTTAACTAACTCCTAAGTGTCTAAATATCCTAACAGTAATTATACATCCTAGTCTCCTATATATACCAAGGAGACACTTTCATTTTGAATCATCTTGTACTTAAACATTTAAGTGGGGTAAAAGGAGGTTTCCCCCTCGAAGAGGCTTATTATCTAAAATTATCTCTTTTTCAAGGTGTTGAGTACTTTTTCTGAGGTTTTTCTATGCTATATTGATATTTGGTTCTTAACAACCTGAATATCGAAATCAGAAAGTTGGAGATGGCATTTCTAGAGAGTATCTCCTGGAACCTTTTGAGACACTTTTGAAGATAATCAAGAAATAATTCACCCATGAGGGAAGATTCAACAAGGTGCATCCATACCAAATCAGGTTAGTGATTCGTTTCACGGGGAGGAATCTCTTAAAATTACCTTTCTTCTTGTGTCGAATCCTAGAAAAGATGGAAGACAGTGTCCAAGCCAAAGCTGATCAGCCAGAGAACAAGTTATTCCATTTTTCATTAATTAAGATGTTGGTGGTTGAAGAGATGAGAAATTTGAACAAGGACTGGAATTCCTTTCTGATTTTAGAAAATATTCCCAGAGACCCTAAAGGAGACATTCCTCTATCTGCTGAGAAATCAACACTTCATAGTTCAAAGGCAAGAAGAGGAGATGTTACTGAAAAAATAAAAGGGAAAGAAATGGAAGACTCGTCACTTAGTCAGCCAACATCCCAGAAGGGAAGAATATCAAGATTTACTGATAAAACTAAGAATATCCAAGCTCCCAGTAAACCTTGCACCAGATCCTCTCGCAGGATATTTCCCATACCCACAATTTATCTAGAGCTTGTTGAATGTGCAAACCAAGGAATTGATGAAAAGAATGTAGAGTTAGGCGAGGAAGGTTCAAATACTAAGGAGGTGAAACAACAAGTAAAGCAAGATAAACACGTCATAGCCCAATCTATCAAGAAAATAGAGAATTGAGAAGGAAGCTAGCAGAAAAAGTTATTGAAACACCAACATCACAGAGTCAAGCAGGTTAGAGATTTCCTACCTCACCAACAGGTGGAGAAAATAATATAAATTAGCTTAAAAATCATCTTAGAGAGGCCCAAGATGTGATCATTGAGCTTAGGGAGGAAAAAATATAATCAGAGGAAATAATCATGGAACATTTTAAGGAATGAAGACCAGCTATCGACAATACATGTGCAACTCTGTCTAGCGCTCAATCAAAATTGAAAAGAAATGTGGCTTTGTTGAGACAGATGAATAATTTGAAAAGACAAATATTGTCATTGAGACAGACAAATAGGGCCTTACAACTGCCGGTGACTTTAGACAATGAAGCTACGGACAAATTGGATTATCCCATTCTCTGCAACCAACTGGATTCACGCACACAACCTCTGCATGAAGATTCGTCGTGCGAAATCACTGCATCTATTTTGCAGCCAGTAGTTCTGCAACAGAAGCCAGTATCTACTATGCAATGGTGATAGTGTTTTCCAACAATACGTGTGATGATTCATCAAAACCGTATTATTTTTATTTTCCTAAAGAATTTATGATTGTAAATAACATCCCAGATAGTTTATAATTTCCGTATTGACTTTCCTATTTTTTATTATTTTTGTAAAGGTTGTTGTTCTCTTTGAAAACAACCAGACCCACAACTCTAGGAGATAGTAGTTTGATTCCTAGAAGCTTAGTGTAGCTCTACTTTCTATATATATGGACTATTTTGATGTAAAAATGGCACATGAGAAAAAGTATAGATTTTTTGATCCTCTATGTAATTTCCTAAATCTAAATAAATACAAATGCAGAAGTCATGAGTTCCTTAAGAAAAAGATTCTAATGGTGATGCTCTGAAGCTTGTACCTTTCCTTGTATGTATTTCATGTGTATTCATATTCATTTGCACTTCTCTTATTTTTTAAATTGGTAAATTTTAAAGTCTAGAATTCATCTAAGTGGTGCTCTAAACTAAACCGATTTAAATTATGCATGTCTTCCCAGTTAAGATCATAATTCATCCATTGTGGTGCTCTGAATTTGTTGTATGTTTCTTTTCTTCTTTCTCCCTACATAATCAAATTAAATATTGAAGTTCATCACCTTGTTTAGCCTTTGTTCCTCTGAGGATTTCTATCTACCAAGCATTGTTTCTTTATTTTCAGGGATTGACTCCATAGCCCTAGAACCACTATCTTTTGTCATTAGACCTTTTAAAATTTACCTTGAAGTTTAAAATATATCCATGTTTTAAAGAAACCTATCTATCAGAGATCAAGTCTTAGAGCGAGCCCTCTCTAGATTGGAAAGGCTAGTTTCCAGTCTTAAAGTTGGTTTCTAGGTTACCTTTTTAGATTGTTTTTTCAGCCCAACAATTTACTCAACATTAACAATAGGTTCAAAAAATATCATGGATTTAGTGATTGATTCTATATTTATAGTTGATGGGAGCATTGCAGAGTATAAGGATTGGGTTGATGGATTCTCTCAGATAGAGGGAGTTTCCCATGATGTTAATCTTTCTTTAGTATTCTCTTCGGATGAGGGAGTTAACATAGTTTAGTTTGATGTTTTAGTTTATATAGGATTGGAGGTGCATGGAGGGGATCATGATATGAATAAAGTGAACTAATTTTTGTCTATAACATGATATTTGTATTCCAGGATCAAGGAGTGGCTTGTGTATATTTGTATATTTTGTGACCTTTATAGATGTGATCCATTTACCTTGATCTTGTACAGAGATTTGGTTATCTTTATAGGATGTCCTAAACAACTCATGATGTGATTTCCATTGATTTTGGCCTATGGTGTTGAATTGGAGGATGATGGAGATTGGAAAGTTTATTTTGTTCCAGGTTTATGTTCCTTCATATTCAAAAGTGGTTATTGTTCTTTGAAGGATCAATAAATTGCCATAGCATGTGTGATGGGGTCTTTACAAATGACAATAGTTGGTTTTTATATCACAACCATTATATATTTTCAATTAGTAGGTATGGTATGGTTTAAAATGGATTCAATAGGTGTCAGTGTAAACACTTTCATTGTTAAAAAGGATTTTTAGTTTCCCAGTTACTCCAAAATGTCTAACACTATTTTTGGGGTGGTTGATGAGCTTTGGGGTACATGGTGTATGTTGCTACCCTAGATGGTTCAAAATGTGTCGGCACAAGGGAGATTCTCCATGATGGATTTTCACAATGGAGATATATTGCAAAGTGGATTCTTGACCTTGATTAGGTGTTTTCTTGGAATTCTTCTCTTAGGCATTAAATTTATCTTGACAAATTTCTTGTTTCCATTAAATGTGGCCACATGGGGAGTTCACTTGCTTGGAGAATTACCTACAATGTATGAGGAGGGTTATGAAACATGGAAGAGGGAATCAAACATGTAGATAGTGTGAGGCTACTTGGACTTTTATTTGAATATTGGAGGGTGCTCAAGGAATCTCGGGCTATGATAATATTCTTGTAGGGGGAAGTTGACTTAGTGGATTACATTGCATAGTAGGATCATATGAGTTTTTGGAGGAATATCATAGAGATATGTGGAATTACCTTATGTAGTTACATCATATTCAAGTCCTTATTGTTTACAAAATCACCTTGGAGCATTAAATTCATAATTTGAAGTGGAGTGTTTCACTTGTGTTGGCCTACAAGTGCTCATTCTAGGTTTCTTGTAAGGGATTAGGCCCACATTGTATTATAGCCTCCCTTACATATCAAATAAATATAGGAAGGAGAGAATACCTCTCAAAATCATCACACCATGTCACTTTATATATTCTCTTCATACTTAACTTCTTGGAGGATGTCACTAGGGTTTCCTCATGAACCCTACAGTTATGAAGTCTAGTGGAGAATCCTTCATTTGGAGTTTTAAATTGTTATTAGGGTATGATATTGTGGAGGATATGTTGGTGGTGATCACTCTTCTCTCTCTCTCTCTCTCTCTCTCTCTCTCTCTCTCTCTCTCTCTCTCTTTGAGTCACTAGGGTTTCTCGCTCTGCTTGGAGTATATTGGAGCATATTAGTAGTCTATAGTTATGTTTTAACCCTAGAGGTCCGAAATTATGGTTTTGTGATAAAACCATAGAGTATATTTGGTGAATAAGAAGAAGAGAATATGATATCTTCCCTTGGAGGATGTGTTGGGGTAATTGTTGCATGTTGGAGCTCATTGGTTAAGTTGGGGTTTTCATGTTTTCCATAACTATGGTTTTGGAGTGCTAGTGAAATTTTAATATCTTTTAGAGAAGGATAGGGTATGTACGTGTTATTAATCTAGAATCACAAAAAAAAAAGTTTTATCTATCCGAAAAATTGTTCGTTCTCAATATTTTATTTTCATCCATATATCTTCTTCTGATATTGTTATTTATAGTTGTAAATATCTTGATGATTTGGCAAAAGTAAAAGGAATTTTTTAAACTATGTTTTCATTATCATTTAAGAATCTAAGGGTTGTTTTGACGCTTCTATACTTGGTGTTTTACTACTGTTATAAATTTTGTAAAAGTGAATTTTCATATTTGGTTTATGAGAGATAAGTTTTCTAGAGGACTAAAACTTATCCAAGTTGTTTGGTATCTTTTCTCCTTGGATTACCTAGAAAATTGGGATGTTACAAAGTGAAATGTTTAACTCTTTCCATTGTTATATTATAATTCATTTCATAAAATACCTAAAGATAAAATTCATAGGGTTATGATTCACAGAGCCTCTAGTCAAAGAGGTGAAATTGTTTTTTTTGCATTAAAAGTCAAACAATGTAGAAAAATATATAGACCATTTGGTTATGTATAATGTTAATCTTGACAAAAAAAAAAAAGAAAAAAAAAAACTGTTGTCTTAACCTTGAATATATTAATTGCAATGAAGGATACAAATGTTTTATCAAAATACTTGTGGTGTTTGATTCTTCTCAATAGTTAATAGATTTAGAGTTAATATGAATCTATGTTATTCTATAATAAATCTTTTACAATATAATATTATATGTTTTCTAAGCTCCAATTATATTTTGGTTCTATAGAACCAATTTTTTATTGATAACATCATGTTCTTATTTGAACATTTACAAAGGAGATTTACTATTGATTTGTTATATTATTTTTTTCTTGTTTTTACCCATTTCAAAACCAATGTACTAGATTTATTTTCCAATTATCTAATGGATACATTATACTCCACCATTACAATTCCAAATTATAGAATTCCATAACACATTGATAACCACGTTTGTAGCCACATCCAGCTCCTATACAAGCCAAACATTTTAGTTCTCAACCTTCTTAGCACATAATACTATTTTATCTTCTTAAAATATTCATCTCTCAATCACTAGAACATATGTATCTTCGTTTATGTTAATCACTAGAACATATGTACCTCTTTTAATGCCTTTATTCCATGTTATGTTTCAACTATACTAATTCTAGCATATTTGCTTTGTGGTCTCAATTTCAATCCTTGATAAGGATGTACAATACTCATAATATGCTAATTAATGTAATGCACAAATCGACTATGATTACAATTCTTTTAAGTTTGAGATGGTGTTTTTTCTAAAAACTTTCTCACACCACATTATAATGGTGTTTCACCTTATATTCTACTTTTAAGTTTGAGATAGTGTTTTTTCTAAAAACTTTCTCACACCACACTGGTGTTTCACCTTATATTCTATTTATAAGGACTCTTGACCTGGTTTTGTGGTAATGTTATAAAATTCAAATTTACTGTCAATAGAGAATCATTTTTAATGTGATTTATTTTTCTATGGTTTCATTTTAGTGAGATACACTAGGAAGAACTCTTTAGAACAATTATAAAAAACTATTATCATGGTTCCCATGATATAATTGTAAGTACCCCTGTTATTTAAGTCATTGTTTACTTGATTAGTACATTATTAATTTTCTTTTCTTATTCATGGATTGATGAATAAAAATCATTAACACTAAGTCTACATTATTAATTTTCTTTTCTTATTCATGTATTGTTGAATACAAATCATTAACACTAAGCTTATTTAATTTCAAGAGCCTACATTATTAATTTTCTTTTCTTATTCATGGATTGTTGAATACAAATCATTAACACTAAGCTTATTTAATTTCAAGGAAACAATGGGTAGTTCTTATCCTCCATTATATATTTATTTATTCAAATTTATGGTTTTATCAATATATTTTTCTTCTCTTGAAATATTTTTTATAATATTATTTATCAAGAGAATTTGAATAATGCGAATAAGTGGTTGAATAAAATTGATCATTATTTGAGTGAGAATGTTAACATTTTTCTTGTTGGAAATCAATGTGATTTGAATGTTAGTAGAGAAAATGATTATGATACAACCAATCGAATGTTAATGTTGAATAGATTTGACATTGTTCACAGTGTTATATGTTTCACTGTATGCATTATGTTTTTTGAATTGATCACGATTTGGATATG
Organism: Picea engelmannii; assembly: GCA_009831015.1. NCBI lineage: Eukaryota > Viridiplantae > Streptophyta > Pinopsida > Pinales > Pinaceae > Picea > Picea engelmannii. Next base: position 239,551 of record ML807222.1, read on the forward strand.
AATGTTATTTTGACTTTATCACTATTTGAATATGGGTGTGCCTTGAATTTATTGGTCTTCTATACACTATGGAAGTTAGTGGTCTTAGTTGTTAGTTTGAATTGTGTAACATTCCGCTCTTGCGTGTACTAAGTGAACTTATTCTTTGAGGTCACTTGCATGCAAGTGATCCAGGTGATTATACTATTGATCATTTATTATGATTATGAGATATTGTGGATTTGATGATATGTTATTTTGTTGTATTTACATAGACATATGTTATTGACTGGGTTATCCCGAGTGTGCAAAACTCTAGACATTGAGGATGCAGAGGCATCAATGAAACCCCTTAGACTTCAGATCGAGTCATGGAGTGGACTGTTAGGGTTTGAGTTGTTTATGTGACATATGTACATATGATTAGATGTTATGATGATTGATTATTATTGTTGACATGATTCGTTGATGGATGCAGATTGACGATAGCTTGCCGACCAGACTCACATTTGGCGCAGAGGGGTCACGCATAACAACCAAATACATTGAGGGAGAGGTGTGGAAGCAGCCCTGCCACTGCCTACTAGCACTCCTGTCGTGGCTCGAACTGTAGGTTAATAATTATCTAGTTCGAGATGACCCACGATGTCGTGAGGACATACTATGAAAGCCGCTCACGATGATTCTAAGGGGCGCACAATAATGCATTAGCCTTATTCCTTAGAGGCCCTCAGTCTCCCACAAGATCACTTGGCGTAGTATTGACTCCAGGGGTTTGGCGTCTACCAATTTCAGTCAAGATACGAGTGGCACCCTTGGAGCATGATGCAGGAGCATCCGAATTACATCGTGCGAACCAGCGCGTGGAGGAAAAGGAACAGCTGGAAAGCGCCAGCATCCAAATTTCTGAACTATTGTAATATATTGGCTGCGCCAAGCATTAATGTTTTGATGTGATGAGGCGCATTTGTATATGTAACGGACCATGAGCGGATAAGCTCTCGTCCTTAGGTAGATGAGGCATTTACTTAGATTTAGTGCAGGTAGATAGGATAATTAACTGTAGATTAGACAGTCACCGTTTGAGAGGGAAAACGGAGTATAGACACCCTCCCTTGTATCATTGGGATATTCTCATTCATTCATACAGAAAAAAAGAAGAGAGCAGAGCAGAGAGTCTGTGAAGAACCTCCATGTACAGTTCTTGAGTTAATAGGAAGAGTTTTGACTCAGTTCCATGGACGTGTTTGATCTCTGTGTGTTGTTAATCCTGTTCTTGTGCATGTTTGCTTCTTTCTATGNCCAAGCATTAATGTTTTGATGTGATGAGGCGCATTTGTATATGTAACGGACCATGAGCGGATAAGCTCTCGTCCTTAGGTAGATGAGGCATTTACTTAGATTTAGTGCAGGTAGATAGGATAATTAACTGTAGATTAGACAGTCACCGTTTGAGAGGGAAAACGGAGTATAGACACCCTCCCTTGTATCATTGGGATATTCTCATTCATTCATACAGAAAAAAAGAAGAGAGCAGAGCAGAGAGTCTGTGAAGAACCTCCATGTACAGTTCTTGAGTTAATAGGAAGAGTTTTGACTCAGTTCCATGGACGTGTTTGATCTCTGTGTGTTGTTAATCCTGTTCTTGTGCATGTTTGCTTCTTTCTATGATTACCTTTTATATGTTGCTTATGTGATTGCATATCAGGTTAGAAACCTGAGAGAATGAGTTTCAATTGTTTCTCTGCTTAGGCCAGGAGACTCCTGCATCGAGTGCAGTTGAGGACCTCTGCATATGAGTGCGTCGAGGAGGCCAAGCAGTTAGACCTTCGTTTCCCTTTCATTAGAGTTGGGTGGAGAATTTTGAACCGTGCAGGTGAGTGCAGGTCGGAAATGGGGTCTCAGTAGCAAGTCTGAGAAGAGGAAGGTTGAAGCTGTTGCGGGCGCGAGTGCACAGGACCCAGAAGACTTCAACACTTTTGGAAGTGGATGAAGTTCAACGCAGAAGGTAAGTTCGAGAACTCTCTGAAAGAAGCCGAGTAGATAAAAGCTCAGGAGGGATAGTCCATTTGTTCTCCGTTGCACAGGACAAAGGTGACGAACGGAGGATTCTCCAGAGAAAGAGAATCAGCGACTGTGAATCGTCTTGGAAAATCACGAAACCCCGGGGATCATCAGATCTGGGAGAAGGAGCAAGAGGTTAAACCCTCAGGTGCAAGCAAGAACCATTGGCCATCGCATATCGAAGTTTAGAGGTTGGTGAGTGCAAGAAACACATGCACGCCAAAAGCGCGAGTCGCGATTCCTCGAGTTGATCGGAGCCGTTGATTATAACGGAGACAGGTGGCATGAATCTAGTGTATCGGGAATTCAGCGTTCGGGGTTTCCAGGGGGAAGGAACTTTGCGTCGTAAACTCGCGATAAGGGAACTCCCGAAATCGTCATAGCCGCGTGGGACCCGGAGACATAGTCGGGGACAGGTGGCATTGTAGCGAGGACTCGACACCTCGGTATTCGGGGTTTGGAGAGTCGAGTGATTGGCATCGCCAGTGGCGATATCCCGATAGATAAAAGCCCGATGTCCGAGTGTTGACCCTTGACTATCGGAGGTCGGGGATCGGCGTTTATAGAGGCAAGGGACTGCTGTTGTGAGGCTCGCGATATCGCGAGGCCCGATCTCCCGATTTGCAAAGGGAGGATCGCCGAGGAGCATTATGTGGGTGACGAAAACTCCCAATAGGAGTTGGAAGAGTGTTGACTCTTCGGGCCAGAGATAAGGAAGGTCCTGGTGGAAGTGACCGCGCCAGTGAGGGCAGGTTGCGTCAGAGCACGTAGTGTGTCTTGAAGGGAACGTTGCGCAAAGAAAAATGAAAGAGGTGAGTGGCACCCTTGGAGCACGTAGTGCGTCTTGAAGGGCACGCCGTGCAAATAAAACAGAAAGAGGTGAGTGGCACCCATGGAGCACATAGTGCCTCTTGAAGGGCACATCGCGATTTTAACTATGATAAGTTAATAAACCTAGTGCCTAGAAAATTATGCCTCATTAGGACCTGGTCGACCTTAAAATGAATGGCGTGATAAGTAAAGTTTAATAAGAATTTTTCCCTTAAAAACTTGTCGCCTAGCCTAGTGAAATTAAAATCTAGGTCTAAGTAGAACATGTGGATAAAGAAAAAACTAAATAAACATGTAACAAGAAGGGGGTAAGAAATTCAAACTTAATTATTAAAGTAAAAAAAAAAAAATTATAATGGAGGATTAAATTTATTAAAATGGTAATTGGTTGTTTTTATCTACACTCGCTAAATTGATTTTGGTTAAAAAGAAAAAAGGGTAAATGGTTGTTTTTATCTACACTTGCTAAATTGATTTTTTCAGTTAAAAAGGAAAAATGAGGAAACTTAAAAAAACAAGGTAACTTAAAAAAAAAAACTTAAAGAAAAACGTAAACTTAAAGAAAAAGTTGAATGTCTAACTTAGTAAGAAATTTTAACTTTGGAACTTTCTATTTATGAACTCAACTAGGAATTAAGTAAGACTTAAATCATTTAAGAATTGTAAGAGAATTATGGCATCTTAAATAATAAAGTAATTCGAGATAAATAACTCCACACATTTTGTTTTTTTATTAAAATGAATTATTATATATAGGAATGACCGACCTTTAGTTTTGTCTTCCACAAAAAGAAGAGTTTTGATGGCCTCCTATTCATGTACGAGAGTTCACTTACTAGGCATGATAACGCAACAATGTAACTTTCCACATGATAAAGCAATGTAACTTTCCACAACGAGAATAGCAATTCCACCTATGACGTTCAATCAAGTGTTGGATCCATTTGAATGCACTAGCTCTATGTTTGTCAACAGAGGTATATCAGAACATGTGTTTTTTCTTAAGAGGTCATAGGTTCAAATCCAAAGGGGGTAGGGTATGTATACCTTCGTAGACTTTACCAATCAAATCGTTGGGTGGAGGGGGGTCCCTTGTCCCACAAACAAGGGAGTCTCATACACCAATTTGGTGCGCTGGCTTGGCTGTGACCTTAAAAATAATAATAATAATATTATTATTATTATTATCGTAAATCCTGTTTCTATCAAATGTCCTGTTTAATCAGATGGCACGCAACGAGGCATCTTATTTAGAATTTGTGTATGATCCGGTCTCTTTGAGTCCAGGAGGAATCTTGTTCAATCGTATTGACCTAGAAAAATGTTGGGACGAGAACAACGGACCTGCAAATAACTTGGAGACTGGTGGGCCTTTCGACATAAAAAATGTTCAGCCCCAAGCCGAACTAAGAATATAGCGACAATAACAATAGCATGTTTCGTTTTGTGAATAGATTCTAGACACTAGTTGCAGCTCTGAGCGAGCATTTCTCTTTCAACGGACTGAAGGGCTCAATGGATGGAATGGATTTCTGGTCGCTCGACGAGGAAACTCTAAACATCTGTCGTGAGATAGTTAAGCTTGCAGAGCTTACAGGTTTCAGTGTTGGGGATGCAGTTTTTCTAACGGACACATCGTCTTGCGTCGAGGATTTCTGCGGTAAACTGTGTATCGTTTTCTATCGCGGATCCTATAGGAAAGACATGAGCAGAATCGTGCGCATCACGCACACCATATTTAAGAACGAACAGTTACAGTACGATAATTTCTTAGGCGTCATCTACATGCTCTCAATGGATCCTTGCACACCTAGTGAGCAACATCCTCTGTGTTGATATCGCTTATGCGGATTGTAAAGATGAATTTTGGATGATGGTTGTAAGACCACTGTGCTTCTCATTCAAAATTCTTGTTTCCCGCTTTTATAATTTAGACGAGACGAATACGAATGGGATGAGCATTAGGGTTAATGAAGAACACAGTGATCGATCTGCGGCGCTGGAGAAGGTTTTGAATATTCTTTGTCTGATCTGCGCCAAATATGGCACGGAGTCGGTTCACTTTCTGACTAGCCCGGGCCAGGTCGTGGTGGTGAGACATGCAATTCTGATTTTAAAGCATGCACTCTTGCATCCAGAGCTGGGAGCGACTACTTTTGGCGGCTGACACCTGAGGTTTGCATTGCTTATTATTAAATACGTCAAGGTTGTGTCCAATTTTTCCGTGAGTGTTGTGCCCACTCCCTACCTCTTCAACGGCCATCCAAAGTTGAAGGATTTAGCAAACCTAGTGGTGGACAATTTGCTTGGAACTTGCCCACCTGCTCAACTTGTCCTTCATCACTGGACTGATTTCCCTTTGTAGTATCTACGTTGCGATTACATGATTAAATTGAATTATAAATCTGTCATTAAAATGGGCAATGGAAATCTCTTTTATGTTTTCGTTAGTAAAAACTCTCTAAACAAACTCTTTAAAACTACATTATACAACAACCTAACTATGTTTGAAGTCATGGAAAGTTTCAAAACACCAATTCTGCGAGACACTTTGTTAGAGTCTCTTAATTATAAATGTGAGCAACAACTACTTTATAAAAGTGGTTGATATATGTCGATAGGCGTCATTAGTTTGGAAAGGTGAAAAATGACGTTGATCGGTCTATATCAACCATTTTTATAAAGTGGTTGTTGCTAGTTGATGGCAGACATGCCTTTGGGACCACCATTAATATATTAATACATAATTAATATATTTATACTCAAATAGAGGATAGATTTTTAGGGTTCAAGAGTGAATTGCAGACAATGAAGGATAGAATTCAAGAAATGGAAAAACATAAACAATCAACCCAAGAAAGAGGGGTTGAAGAAAATCACAACTTGAAAGATAGGATTAAAGATCTAGAAGAAAAACTAACCAACAATTTGACCCTTAGTAATATGGAAAACAAATTGGATATCAAACCCATCAAAGAGGAAATGAATAAGCTAATCGAATTGGACCATGAGCATAACAAAAGAGCCTTGAACCTCAAATTTTTGGTATAAAAGAACAACAAGAGGAGGATACGCTAGCAATAGTAAAAGAAGAATTGTCCCTATTAACTCTAAGAAGATGTATATAGAAATTTGTTATTTTTCCCCTATTAACTCTCATTTTTATAAGAAAAATAATCTAGATAAAAATTGTCCCTATAATAATTTAGAACAAGATATTTATAATTTGAAAAATGAAGGTAATATCCTCCTGCTATGAGACTTTAATTCTAGGACTGCAACTAAACAAGCTACTCTTTTAAGTGATGACTCCAACCATAATCCTTTATGGATGAGGACCTTGTTTTATCTAATAGCTACAAAAGAAGCTCTGAAGACCTAATTGAGAATTTGTTTGGTACTGAGTTGGTCAAGCTCTGCAGCTCTGAAGACCTAATAATTTGCAATGGAGTAATGAAGTGGCCAAAATCCAACCAAATGACCTGTATTCATGGGCTAGGTAGTAGTGTTGTAGATGATGTGATATCTGATATCCCTGTTTCCAACCAAATAACAACTTTTGACCTTTTAAATGACCTTGAGCCTAACTCTAATCATAAACCTTTAACCCTAACTCTAAAATTTTCCATGCATAGGAGCACCATTGAAGAGAATTATGATAATCAAAGGAATTTGCGCTTTGACAAAAGTAAAGTTGACATTTTCTTAAAGGATTTAAATAGTAAATTCAACCTCCTAACTTATAAGGACAACATTGAAGAACTCTATCATAATTTTACAACTACCCTTTCCACTTCTATTAACAAATTTTCTTTCAAGGTGTCCCATAAAAAGAATAATCGAACAACCAACCCTTGGTATGATAAAGAATGTAAAATTTCTAGGAAAGTCATTAGGGATGCTTCTAATGAGCCCTTAAAATTCGATAAGATCAATACGTGCAAAGATCTAATTAAAAGGGAAAAAAGATACTATATCAATAAAAGGCAAGAGCAACTTTCAAAACTATACAAGTTGGATCCTAAGAAGTTCTGGAGCCAAATTCTAAAACACAATACTAAAGAAAATAATAGGATTCCCTTAACGAACTGAAATTCCTACCTTAAAAGTCTTTACAAGTTCCCTAATGCCATGGACACCATTCCTATTGTCCCTACAAAGGAAGATGTTTTTTCTTTAGATGACATAGAGTTCGGGGTTAAGCGGCTCACAAATGGGAAAGCTAAGGACATTGAAGGCTACCAAGCTGAAATTTTTAAAATCAGAGGGCATATCCTTATCCCTCACATACACAAGCTCTTTAATTTAGCAATCAAGCAGGACTTCCCTAAACCATGGACGCAAAGCCTCATTGTTCCTATTTTTAAAAAGGGGGATAAAAACATTCCCTCTAATTATAGGACCATTATGATTAGCTCGATTTTGGACAATCTTTATGGAATTATTTTGGAAAAGAAGATTAGCATTTGGCTAGAAAGTCACGATAAACGAGCTAAAGGTCAGGTCGGGTTTAGGAGATATCATTCAACTGTGGACCATCTTGTTACCTTTAGGATCATTGTAGAGGAGTTCCGCAATACTAAAACCAATCTTTTTTTTTGTTTTGTTGACTTTAGAAAAGCTTTTGACATGGTTCCTAGGAAAAACCTTTGGAATAAGTTGGAAGAGATAAAAGTGCCTCTCAAGTTGAGGGCTGTTGAAATAAGGATGTATGAGAACGTTATTGCTAAGTTTAAAAACACTGAGGGCTGGTCAAAAGAGATTAACTACAATATCGAAATCAAACAAGGTTGTCCTTTGTCCCCTACCCTTTTTGGCATATACATTGATAAGTTAGAAGAATGCTTGGAAAAAACAGGTTGTGTCGGCCCTACTCTCACTGGTATAGTCATCAATCTTCTTCTTTATGCCGATGATATTGTTCTTATGGAAAGGAGTCCCCATGATCTTCTTATGGCAAGGAGTCATCAATCTTCTTCCTTAAGGAGTTTTGGTCCAATATGGGTATGACTGTTAATACCGATAAGACTAAAATCATGATTATTAAATCCAATAAGATCCCTTATGATACCTTTGTATATGACAACAACAACTTGGAGGAAGTGACTTCATACAAATATCTTGGAATTGATATTCACCACAAGCTCAATTGGAATTATAGCATTGAGAAAAGGATTATTGGGGGATGAAAAGCTTATTATCGGCTTGAAAACAATTGCAAATCAGCTAATCTTTGGAGTTGGGATAAAAAAGAAACTCCTCTTTGAGACTCTTGTTACACCTGTTATTCTTTATGGATGTGAAGTATGGGGCTGTAGTATCTCTCGTGAATCCTAGAGACAGATAGAGCAAATAGAAAATAATTTTATAACCTATAATCTCAAAATTAAAAGAAATACGCCCTATCCCATCCTCCTCGTAGAAACAAGCCTCTCCCCCATTGAGATCATGGCTATGACTAGATACCTAATGTATAAGAACAAGTTAAACAACATGGAAGTCAAGAGGCTACCTAAAATTGCTTCAAAATCAAGTCATAACCACCATCGACTCAAGTGAGGATGGCATAAAGATGCCCGGTCTTGGCTAAACTATTTAGGAATCATGGAAGAAACCATTTTCCATAATAAAGATACTATTCAAAAAAAGGTCAAATCAAAATTTAAAGAAAAAATGTGGTGTAATAAAGAGTTAGAGGAAAAAAGCAGGGGTGATTTTAAGAACCCCCCCTAAATTTATATGTATAATAAATGGGTGAATCCCCATGATACATAAGCAAATTTGAAGGCTATTTTATCAATAATATAATATGTATATATAATTTTTTGGTGAATCTTTTAGTCAATTATATATATCTTGTAATATCTTGGCAAATATTTCACTAAATTATAAACTTTTGTCAAATCTTGGTGAATCTTTCACTGAATTATAAAACCTTATAAAGTCTTGGCGAATTTTTTGATAACGTATAAAACCATATATAATAATAGGAAAATATATTCATTAAACTGTAATATACTCATTTTACATATTTGAAAAAAGAAACATAATTTGTCCATCCTCTAGACAATGTTGCAAGAATTAGGGGTTATATTTGTCAAAGTTCTCATTGTAGACTCTTGCATATCCCTCTATCATTTTTTATGATATTTCACCACAAAGTTCATATGTGTTGATCCTAACCATCACTTCTATCAAGCTCAGGATATATTAATCTTTGCTCTACCACTGATATTATGGATTATTTATTGCTCATTAATCGATTATGAAAGGACCCTTCAGACAAGTTCATCGTAGAATTTTCTTAAATGGAAGTGCACATAATTCTATCCATCAATAACTCTATAAGAATATTGATAGGTCACATTACATGCATGACTTCCTCTCCACTCGTCCATTTGTACTAAAAAGGGACCCATTTCCAAGAAAGAGAGGTCTTTGTTATCCCTTATATTTTATTTTCTTGTAGAAAAATAATGGTACACAACTTTATAGTAAATGTTAATATGAATTTTAATTTCTATGCTAACTTAGTTCAATGTAAGAATAGAAATAAACAAAATTAATTAACTATACTATAACAAAAATTATACAAAAATAATGAGACACAACTTTATAATAAATGTTAATATGGATTTTAATCTATGCCAACTTAGTTCAATGTAAGAATATAAATAAATAAAATTAATTAATTATACTATAACAAAATGTAAATTAATTATATAACTAGTATACATTGCTTTTCATGTTATTATATATATATATATATATCTTTGTAAGAGAATGTTTTAAGAATAATTGAATTATATAAAATTACATATTTTATACAATAAGTTAATTTTGACATAATCCAATTTTTAATAAAATAATAATATATTTTATATGAATTTATGAGTAAATATCATAAAGAAAATATCAAATGGAATAATCAAACTACTCCATAAAAATT